>JAQIXL010002174.1:0-14032 GCA_034700245.1 Poikilolaimus oxycercus | reverse complement strand
ATCTTGATGGTGCCCTCGTGCTTGATCACGCGCTGCTCCGGCACGGCCATCGCATTCTCGATCCTCGTTTTGATCTACAAATTCAAGTTTCTGTGGCCTCTTAGTTCACCTTATTGAACGCGTATTCATCTTGTCCCACGCGAACTCGGACTTCGTTCTCCGGAATAAACTCGATGGTGCTGCCGAGCTTCTGCGTGTACGTGAGCGTCTGCCAGACGCGCCACGAGCCGTTCTCCGCCTCGGCCAGGCACGCCGACACCGACGGGTGATGCGCCACCTGTAGGCAACAAACAAGCAATAGTGTCACCAAGGATAAACAAACCTGCTCAGCGTGGTACTTCCATCCGTTGTCCATGTAGTCGTAGGTCTCACCGAGCAGCGCGTTGAAGGGCTTGCGATTGCGTCCAAAGGTTCCTGAGAGTTGTTTCACTTCGTGGTGCAGAAACCGCTGTAGGTGGTCATTGCGTATGCGGCCACATAGCCCATACGCTCAGTGGAGTCCGTGCATGCGACCGCCTTCGCGAGGAGGGTTGGAGCGAAGTGCGCCTCGTCGCAGAGCACCTGAGGCGAAGTTTCTATTGATCTGCTACAGCAACCTGGAGAATGGTAAGCGGCTCGTAGCAGTAGATGGGGAGACTCTTCGTGATGGCGAATCGGGTGATGGCGCGGAAGCCGACGGCCTCGCCCGGGATCTGCACGGCCGGCAGACGCTCACGGTGTGGGCGCGGCTGTGGATGTCTTTCTTCTCTCGCTAGCCTACCGCAGGGATGACCACTGACTTCGACGGCGACTGCTGGGTCGGAGCGGGGACGAGTGGAGTCGAGGCGGGCCTCACAGGCGAGGCCGCAGGCGAGGCAGCTGGCGAGAAAGCCGGCGTTCTCGGCGTTCCGGCCGGCGCCACGGCCGTGATGGTCTTCGTCGTCGTGCTTGTCGCCATCTCGGACGACGGCTGCGTCAGCTCCGACTTCGGCGGCGGCTTCGTCTCCACAACCCTGAAGGTTCGATTATGCTACATCTTGTTTATCTACTTTTCCTCCTTCTTCGGTTCTTCCTGTTTCTTCTCGGTCTTCGGCTCCTTTGGCGGTTCTTCTTTCTTGGGTTCCTCCTTGGGTTCCTCTTGCTTCTTCGCTTCTTTTGGTTTCTTCTCGACGGGCGGTTCCTTGGACTCCGTCGTCTTCATCTTCTTCGTCGGGCGCATGCTTGTCGTCGTCTCTCTGGACCTTCTTTCTCCTCTAAGAGTGTGGACCTCTCGACGATGACCGAGTCTTCGTCCGACACACTGCGCTCATCCTCCTCGTTCTCCGTCTCGCGCTCCGAGCGATGCGAACGCTCGGACCGCAGCGACCTCGTCGGCGATGCCGCCCGCGGCTTCTTTGGATACGGCGGCGGCTGCGACGCTGGCGGGTACTGTGGCTGCACCAGCGGAATCGCTTCCATCTCCTTCTCTTTCTGCTTCTTCTTCTTGTCTTTAGCATTTCCAAAACTTTTTGCTTTTCGTTTTCAGCCTTTTGCTCCTTGTACATCGTGTCGAGCTTCTCAGTGAGCTTCGTCGCTTTGTCGAGGACCTTCACCGTCTCGGCGTGCAGCTCGCGCATGCCGTCCATCGCCTTCTGGATGCTCTCCATGCTCTGCCTGAAACTCATTTTCATCAGGCTGGCTATTGCTGCGAACATCATGACGGCGGTATCGACGCCCATAGAGGTGTTGGTGGTTGACGTGACGGCCGCCGCTGGCTGCGGGTCATCCTGACTGAAATACTTCACAATTATTTCACTATGAACGCTAGCCAGGGTCAATTCGTGAGACAAGAGTGAAACCCATAAGTGCCTGGGTTACGGTGACTCACTGCAGTCGGTAGGCGCGATGGCGGATGAGGGCATCCTTCCAGGCGGCGAAGTCGGGCACCGCCATCTTGTACTTCTTGTCCTTGTGTGCGAAGACGAAGAACTCGCCCGTGTCGTCCACCTCCATTCCGTTCTGAAACATCACAACCGCATCATGGGTCTGACCACTGAACGCACTGAAGACTTTAAAATTTTGCTTTGTACGAGAGCATTTCAAATGGCTGTCCTACCCATTTGCATACGTCATAGACAGCCCGCAGTGCCTAGTCTTACTGCACCTTACTGCGCTGGCGCAGTGATATGGCCAGACTGTTTAGATTTTTCTTTCTCATCTGCTCTTTCATTCGTCTTTCATGCTCTCCTCTTTCGGAACACAAGACAGCACATCAAAGACGTTTATTTCCATCACAATACTTCCTTCAGCGTCAATATACCTTGACCAAATCGATGGAGTACTCGAGGCGGTTCTTGTTGCGGCTGCGCAGCTGCAGGACGCCAGCGGAGAGCTCGGCCCGGTAGCGCGAGGCGACGCGCAGCTTGCCCGTGCGCTTCACGCTCACCTCATCCTGCACCAAAGCCACGACTAGCTACTGTAGGTCTGAGGGGCAGCAGAGGCTGGCCGGACGGACGCTACCTCCTTGGTTGGCGGCTCCTCGCGTGGCTCCTCGTTGGCGTCGGGCAGAGGGACGAGCACTCCCGACCGGCGATTGAAGGACATCTTGTGAAACTGGACGAAGACTCGGATTCAAACATGAAGAAAGCTCATATGAATGCAGCTGAAAGAATTTGAATGCCTTGTTCACAATCTTTTTTTTGACATTGAAAGATTTATTCGGAGGGAGAAGGAGGGAAAGGGAGCTGACTTCGCTGGCGACGAGTAGAAGACGACGACGACCCCCACAATCAGTTTCTTCTGTCTCCGAGGAGATGCTGCAGTTTGCTCATTTTTCAGCGCTGATGCATATTTTATCACTTCTTCGTGATTGTCTGCACAGTCCGATTATCACAGCGCATAGGTGAGAACTGACCCTTCACACCTTGTCATTAGCACTCAACAACTGCGAAAGTGCTAGCGAAGTGGGGTTGCTGGGGCAACGTCCGTCAGTCGCTGCCCTTCACTTCCACCTTTTGGTTGCGTTTCGTCTTTGCTGCTTCTAGAGAGATCTGTTTCGCTGCTGGTGCACGTGGCTTTAAATCCATCAACTCCCTTTCGTTCTTCAGAGATTGCAACGATGTCGCTGAATCGTCTTCCCTTCGAGCTTCTCGTTCAAACCCTCTCACTTCTTGATGGACGAAGCCTCGCTCGTGTTCAGCGCTTAAATAAGAAGTTCAATTCGCTCGTCAAGGAGAACTTGCCCATTCTTCGCAGGTTTGCCTTCTTGAATGAAGACAAACCTTTCAGAGCAAATCACGCCAAGACTGTGGATATCGAGTTTGACGGAGTGAATCGAATTGTCTTCAATCATCACGTGGATCGTCGAGATGGGAAGACGGACTTTGCCCTCTTCCGAATCTGCAACTACAGAAACCGCGATCCGCATCTCTCGGAGACAAGTCGAAAGCTCCATTCCATTGCCGTTGTTGAATCGGTTAGTTCTCTACACGACTACTATCGCGGAATTGTTCTTCGTCGACTTCCTCATATTCCTTACAAGCTTGAAACATACGTTCAGGAATGGACCGAAGGCAAAGTGCAATTCAAGAAGAAAGTCATTCGTGGCCGCTCTTGCTGGTATGAAGTCCGCTTCGCTCGAGGAAAAAGAGGCGAGAACAGGGAACTGATTGCACACATTGTCAAGAAGGTTTTAAAGTCTCTCTTCTAAAACCCATTTCATTTTCAGGTCATTGCGAGACTTTGTGCCACCACCATTTCATTCCAGAACTTCGACAACTCATCGTTTGACAAGATCGGAAAAGTTTGTGACCAGAAAAGCAGCCAAAATCATATGTTTCAGGCATTTATCAATGATTTCCTGTCTCAAGATATTCGCCGCGCCGTCTTCGAACAGGAAATATACTACGAGAAGAATCCTGTGATTCCCCGAAGTATGTTTCAGGTTGCTCTCAAGTTCTTTCTTTTAGTGGATGCTTCGGCCGAAACCGAAGACACGCTCTTCTACGCTGAAGGCGACTACCCGAAGCCAGGCAACATTCTCAAGATCCTGGAACCTTTTCAGAATCTTGAAGAGTTTGAGTAAGTTTCTGATCTTTAGCAAAGTGTGTCATATTTAGACTTGCCGATGTCGTTGCTTATCTTCCAGAAGAGTTCTTTCGATCTCCAAGGATCAAGAACTTGAAGAAGTTCACGGTTTGTTTCATTCACAAAGCTTTTCAATTGTCAGGGCAAATGGTTCAACGAGAACGATGCCATACTCACTGACGCAGTTCTGGAGGAGTGGACGAATCTTCGAAGCCTCGAAGTATCCACCACGCCGTTGACCGAAGTGGGCATCAACGCGGTTCTCAAGCAGATGGCCGAAGGAAAGCGGGAACTTCAGTAAGCCTCATTTTCATTGTGAAATGCCTTTTCTTCAGACTTCTCGATGTCAAACTCGAGCACATTGATGCAGACACGAACAAAGAAATGTGGGCTAAACTCACAAAAGGAATCGATTGGCCAACGTGGAGCAAGCGTCTTCCACTGCCCAATGGAAAACAACTTGCCCTAAATCGAATGGTGAGTCGGGTGTGTTGCTTTCTAATAATCAATTTTCTTCAGCGCCTGACCCCAGAATGGTGCACGTGCTATTTGAAGTTTACGGTGAAGGATCCTCAGTAACAGTCTCTCAACGGTCAACAGTTCTATTTTCTCATTATGTGCAATGATGCGAATGTGTTGTGTTTCGGGTAAGATAAATGTGTCTTGAACAAGTTATCGTGGTATTAATGAGGGAAGACACGATAAGAGAGTTCATTCAATCCACAATTCCGGAGAAGACGCAGCAGCAATGGGACCAAAGCAGTATAACACAATTTCAGTTACACATCTTTGAACGTCTCGCTGTCGACCTTGAGTTTCTTCTTAGAAATGGCAAGCGTCACCATGTCCGAGACGTTCTTAGTACGAAGGAGGGAGACATAAAGTGAGGCTCCGTCGCCCCTCTTGATCTTCAGAGATTCGTGATTTTCAGAAATTTTCTTCATTGGCTTGATCTTGGTTGCGCCTGTCATGCCGTTAACAAGCTCCTCCATCTTCACCGCAGGGACCATAATGGCAAAGCGTTCGATGTCACGTTCACCCTTAATCCACGCGTTGAGAATCTTGCTCACGTCCTGGGCATCAAAGGGCATGGGTGCAAGGTAAGCTTCTTTCCATTGACCTTCAATAATATCCACCACGTCAAATATATCATCAACCGAGCCCTGCGCGGTACTCTCGAAGGCATGCACACCAAGGCGCTCAAGGCGACGAATAACATTGTACTTAAAGAAGAATGCCGGCATAACAGACCAGTATTCGAATTGTAAAGCGCGAATCTGTGGCATCTTTGCCAAGGCTGACATAAATTCACTCTGGATAAACTTGGTGCCTTGGCCATAATGGAGTCGTTGGAGTGTTTGAGGCATGTGTTCGGCCAAAACCAAGAGGACACTAGAGTCGCAATTTGTCGCTAGCAATATGAAAGGATCATTGGCGAATTTTTTGAGTAGCTCCCCAATCCCGTCAAACGATTTCACCGTAAGGTCAGTGACAAAAGGCAAGGTGCCATTGAGATCTGCGAATTCTTCGGCCGGAGAAAGCTGCTTCGACTTTGGATTTGTGTTTGTCCAGTTCATGAACGCATGAACAGGTTGCCATTTGATTTCAAGAGCAGCTGGAACGTTTTCGGAGAGGATCAACGCAGTTTTCGTTCCCTCTAGTGTTATGCGAAGCTGCAAAACCAAATTATTTTGTATCACAAAAGCTGTTTTAAACAAACCACTTTCGGCTTTTCTTCTGCATCCACTGACGACACTTTCTTGTCAAACCCGAGGCGATCAAGGACGTGAGAGAGAAGGTATACGTCATCCTCATTGAGATTTCCAAGTTTGCCGAATCGTCCAAAAAAGAGATCGTAAGCCTATAGAAGATGAGAATTATTGCTGCATGAACAAGTAAACATACCACTAAGAAGGCGATCAGAAGAATGAGAAGGAATAGAACGCCCAGGACAATGTGAGTTGCTACGTCCATGGTGAGCAGCAGTTTCCCGTCACAAACGGCAAGAACTGAATAGGAGTGGGATATGATCATGCACATGGACGCTTAGGTCAATTGTAATTTGCACCTCGAGGAAAAATCCAATGCCACTGGATCAAGGTGCAATGCTGAAATGCTGAGAGAACGCTTGAGCAAAAAGAAACGCCAAGACATAGGGATCGCTTGGAACTACCTAGTCTTTTTTAGGGTTTGTTTGATCAGCAAGAGCAAAGCAGACCCAACTTTCTGTCACCAATGACCGGTATGAAAAAAAAAGTGATTCAAGGGACCTCCGCAATCTCAGCATGTTCAAAATAGGAAATAGACACTTTTTCTTCATCGTTTCTTTCAAGTGATTTATTTCTCAGCCAAACAGCACAAAATCGACAACGTGCTAATTCAAAAGGCAACGATTTCGCTGGCAGAAAATTGAGGACAAAATGTTTGCCGCGAAAAAAGGAGTGCAATAAAAACGCCGATAGGGCTACTCCTGTGCCAATCTGGTGGTCAACAATTGGACAAGATATTTCCCTACTTTCGAGGGAGAAACGCGTATGCGAAGTTCCTCCGTCTCGATAAAGTTTCTCAAAACATGAAGCTCGTTCTCTTCATCGCGCTGACAGTGATCAGTACAAGCGTGGAGAGCCGCATAGATTCGAGCAGTTGGTTTCGCCTCTTTTGGCATCTTTGGTGTATGAACATTGACAGTCACGACTTCGAGGAAACGGCGACTCTCACGCCACTGATCAATCATGACGCGAAGCTCCTCAGTGAGAATCACACACTCCTCGTTAACGACATGGAAGTTCGAAATTTGCGAAGTCAATACAGCGCCTTCTGGAACAAAAGCATTGGCGCCGTAAATGTGAAGCTGTCGCAAGCTCTGGACTTGAGGACGAGTACAAAACACTTGACTCGGATAAATATTTTCCAGAACAAGTGTGTACAAAGTTGTGGGCAGTGGCGGCAATGAGATCCAACGTACGCACATGCGTCTGCTTCTTCGTAAATGCAGTTCCTTGATACTTCCGAGGTGATTTAGGCAACCAAGGAGTTCACAAGCCCTATCGGAAGGCAGAGCGTCAAAAGTGAACAGTGCTTGAGAAACCTCGATCTTTTCACAAAGACGGGCGATAACATTTGTCAGCGAATGACCCCTTGTCACGATTCGAACAAGCTTCCATGCGGCCGTCGACGGCCCTGAATGAATAGCATCGCGGAACATCGGCTCAACAACCGCTCCTCCAACTGAAAGCTCGATTTCCATGAGCCGACTATCGATCTCCAATTTAATTCTGGCCGGCCGGTTTGCCGGCTGAAAGTGGACGTTCATCTTAGCGTGCGAGAATTTCGGTAGCCGTGACGTGCCGCTCTTCAAGAACATGCGGAGTTTCTTCGAGCAGCGTTCAAGACGACAGTACTCCCTGGGCGACAAGAAGTCACATAGACGAAGAAAAAGTGTCTGCGATAGAGCATTGAGGTCGAGGGCTGGAATGTCTGTTGGTGCTGCGGCGTCGCTGAAGAACCACAATTCGTTGCGAAAGCTGACAATCCGTTCCGATGTCCGCAAAATGTCTTCTCCGCCGTTGTCCAATGGTCGTTTTCTTGACAACAAAAGGCGAAAACGCAATGCTCGACGATCCACAACAAGGTATTCGTTCTGGGAGAGCTGTCGTAGAAATTCCGGTGCGTCGATTATCTCGCAAATAACTTCAATCCCTGAATTTTCAGTGCAGAGAAGGGACCTGTCGACGAGTCGGATATGTTCGATTTGCCTAAACGTTTTCTTTCGATATGTTCTGAGCGTCTTACCCTTTGCCTCGATTGACGAGTTCCCGCCAGTCTCGGTCTCGAGGTTCTGATAATCTCAGCAACCGAGTTCGTCTTCCGACCGCAAGCGCTTGGAGCTTCTGAGTTTCCGCCCGTGTTTCGTAAACGATTGCCGAAGCCGATTGCACAGGGATGAGAAGAAACGGAGCAGTGATTGCCAACATTGTTTTCTCAATTTGTTGACCCTCTTTGCCGGCTGTGCTTGTTATGACGGCGGCCAAGTGAAAGGCGCATGACGGTCTGACACACGCCTTCGGGAATCGGGTGCTTTCACCAGCCAGTGGAGCATCGCAAAAACAGCAGAATTCCGACAAATCGCCTAATCTTGACACGAGCTTCGCGTAGAGATCGGCAATAAAGTTCTTCACGTGAGGGTTCTTGAAATTTCTCTCAATGAATCGTCGCGAAATGTTTCGCAAATGCTCGCAGAAGAGGTTGAGAAGAGGATCCGCTGAAGGTACCGAGAGCTGAGTGGTGATCGACGGTAGGCGCGCTGCGAGTCGATATTCCGTCAAGGAAACCTTATAAGACGATTTTATTGTAGTACAACTAAAAAAAAGAACTTTACCTTCATTCGAACCACAAGATGAGAGGTGAAATGTGCCTTCCAAGCTGTCTTCAGCAAGCGTGAGAGACGCCCATAGAATTGCAGTCGAAGCACGACTTCGTCATCGGACAAGGCAATGGCTTTGTGCATTGCATCTATTTTCACGTTGGCTGAATTTAGAAGGGCTTCGTCAATATCTTTAATTATCGCCCGATTTTGTCCAATGCTCTGAAAGGAAAAACAACGAAATCAAAGCAAAACGTTTTAGCCAACCTCTTCATTGAGTGAAGAAAACGATCCAAAAACATGACGACTAGAGTAGTTGTCCATCTTGCCTGAAGAGTTGATGGATAAATTACCGAAGCAATAAAAAAATCACAAAAAGAAGAAATTAATTTTCCGTGTGATCACAACTGATAAGTCGATCACAAGACACGGAAAGTCGTAGATGCGCTGCTTGTGCTGTCTGCGCCGTCTGCTCCTCCTTCCTCGCCTTCCTTCTTGAGAGGCTCTCTATCGGCGCAATAAAGAAACGTTTGGCGGCGACCTGCTCTGTTTCTTTTCTGCTTGACACTCTTGCTCACTTAAGGAGTCTTGCTGGCGGCACAAAAAAGGGACGAGGTGCCGCGGCTATCCGCGGGTTTGATGCCAATGGCAGCAGTTCTTAGTGAGCGAGCGTTGACTGAAGGGAAGACGAAGTTTCCAATTGGTACATCTCGTCGGACTGGAATCACAAGGCAACTTCGGGAAATGGTCTCATTGATCTTGGACAGCCTCGTAAGCCACAAACTCCTCGTGCTGAAACTTATTTTTTTTGGCGGAAATGTATGGCATGAGAGAGTTATCTAGTCTGTCCCTCGCATGAGCGCAATAGTGAGCAATTTGCTTCCTCTTGTATCAAGGCGAATATATCCGGATACGATCGTTTCGCATGAACTCGGCGTGCATAATCTCACTCATGCCTCGTCTTAAGTAGGCTCATCCCGTCTCGATAGTCAGTATAAAACGGGGCTCATCGTTATGAACACTGTAGTCTGGCTGAAGGAGTCTCGAATATTCTCAAAGAGTTCATTATTTGAACTTTACTTTCAGATCATGGATGAGTTCTTCGCCAGAGGAGGCTCCCAAAAGATCGAACGCTACAATTGCTCGTATGTGTTTTTCGTCTTATGTGAAGCTTCTGACTGCAGCTCTAAAACGACATCTGAATGGGCAAAAACGGGCCATGTTGATGTAGTCACGGGAACAATCTTTATTGCTCTCGGCGTTTTCTACGAGGTTTCTTATGCATTCGTTTCAACGTTTTAGCTTCTCTATCTGCCTTGCATGGTTGTCATTTCACGACGGGAGCATTTGCGACTTTCTTGCTACAAGGTCAGTTTCATGCCTCTCAGAAAACTTGTAGAAATTCTTGCAGATAATGCTAGTTCTTGGTGTTTTCGACATGCTTGCAATTGGCTTGAACGCCATATTGAGTGGATACTTTAGTCTCGTCGGAGCCGTGGCATGCACCAATCCTGATCTAATGTACATCTGCGGTCAAGTTGGACTAGGTTGGTTGGCCTGCGTCCCAATGACGTCTCAAACAAAGGTTTATGGTGCGGAACATGTGCTTGCTGCTTGCTTCTGGTCGTCAGTAGAGCTCTTGACTTAGCCAATCCGCAGTTGATGCTTCGGGCAAGTCTTTTTCTTCGTCAAGTATTGCCTTCAGATTTTTGAGGGACACAAGACAACGGCTCTTCTTATCCTTCCTCTTGTATACGGTCTCTACTTTGTTTGGTTCACACCCTCGGTCTTCTACAACTCCAATTATTACGCGTGGTTCTTTGATCCCTTTATATCGCCGGTATTTTCTTCAAAGGTTTGTAGGATGCCATGTAGTGAGACTTTTTAGTACCAATATTCCAACACCGCGCACTCTGTGAACAATATTGTTGTGGTCGCCTTCATCTGCCTCATGTACATTTTCATTTGCCGCTTACTTCTCACCAAGTACCGCACTGACTTCACGAAGATTACAAGCGCTCAGCAGCAGATAAGCCATTTTTGTTTCGTTTTACTCGATATTTCACATTCTCGCTCAGTCGATTGTGATTTGCTTTCTGACCTTCATTCCTTCGGTTATTTACGTTTGGATGCAGTTCTTCTCAGCTCCCCTTTGGTTGATTTTTACTTCACAAGCCACCTGGCAGCTCTGTCACGGTGAGTTCCATTGACGTGTTTCACATTAGCAATCTCAACTTGTCTAGTTTCACCAGCTGTTGCTTACCTGACTATAAACAAGACCGTGAGAAAAGGAGTCCTTCGCCTCCTGCGCTGTTCAAGAACTCACCAAGGCACAAGCGGTTTGAATACTCCGTACACACTCAAGATTGAGCCTGCTGAATCCGCTGGAATGGCAGTTGTCTAAAGAACATACAGCCCTCGAAAGTCAATCCAATTCACATTGGTCTGCTTGAGCAATTCGTTCATGAAATGTAACGCATTTCATCGCAAGCAAAACAGTCGTGCAATAAACATTATTCTCTCAGCCTCAAAACGCGACTTCTGCAGCCCAACTTCCCCTTGACGTCAGACGACTGCCTCGACCCGGTCCGAGATTCCAGTTCCAAGGGCGTCCGCCAAACTGGGCACGCGTCTTTTCGTCTTCAACGCGCGTCTGAGAGGTAGGTCGAAAGTGAAAGTCGCGGTGTGGGCGCCGCCGCCGCCCTTCGAATGTGCGCCTTGCCCTTCAATCGTATTTGGAATCGTCGCCTACGACGACTCGGGACACTCTTCGGTGTTCTTGGAGTCATTCTTTTTGTTGTAAGCTCTTTACAATATTTGTTGAAACAAAGTTAATCGTAAGATTTTCCTCATTCGTCGTTGGCGGTCACCGAAAACCCGAATCCTCATCGATCGTCTCTGCTCGCCATCACGACAGACCTGCTATGAGGTCGTTGACACGCTTGTCTATGTGGCCAATGAGTAAGCCAAGCTCTAGAAACATATCCAAAATCTTCTTGCAGGAGCATGGTCGAAAGACAGCTGGTTATTGCCGGCGAATCGCCTAGGTTACAGGCCAGTGCATTTTTGATACCTAATGGTAAGCCCGCAGAATTCCTCTCATCGAAGTTTCATTTTCCTGCAGAGTTTAGACAATGCTTGAAACAAATACGATTTCAGGAGATGGCGCCTTCTCAAGAGCCAACACAAAGACTTGGAGAGTGGAGCACACCATGCTGCCTGTCAGCTACTCGGCCCTCATGGCTGCGGGCATATTCATGACGGAATTCTTTATGAGGCCCAAAGAAGAGAGTTTGAATGGTCTAATCGTTGGTGCGCGTGGAGCAACGGTCGAACTATTTCTTCGGAAGATCGTCAATGAAGTATGTTTCTGGCTGCCGATGAAGTCAATTTGCAGTTCAACATGACAGTAGTGGAAACCGACCCTTTAGCAGCTGAAGCAACTCGAAGATGGTTTGGCGTTGTCGACGACGCAAAAAGAAAGACACTTTTTGCGGATCCAGTAGATTTTATTCGAAAAGCAAGTTTCAAAAGTGAGTTGTTTCGGACTTTATACGATACAATGAAAGTTTTCAGAAGAGAAGTATGACGCCATATGGCTTGATGATATTGGGACGTCGTATTCGATGATCCCAGGCGGACCTTTGAGAGCCGACGAGGTCGTCGATAATTTAGCTGTGGCTCTTGTGGGAGATGGTATGACCTAGACAATCTTTCAATGCAGTTGCAATCTTTTCAGGAGTGCTTGTAGTGAATACGTATTGCCCGGCATCGGATATCGTGGCCTGGGGTCAAATGGACGATGTGAGTATTTTTTCCCACTTTCTTCTATACAAATGTTTCAGTACCTCGAGCTCCTCCATGATCGTTTCGCTATCTGCGTTGCTGTTCGCTTCAGTGGGATTGTTAATCGAGTTGTTGCTTGTCAAGGACCATCAAGAAATTTTCGACCCTCCATCTTTCCCACAGTTGAATTGTACAAGCATCGCTTTGAAGAGTTCACCAGACACACTCATCAACCACATTTACGGGATCTGCAGATTGAAATCGAAATTCTAGTCGCAGCATAAAGCCTTGATCAAAATTCAATCGTAACAAGATGACTCAAAGCAGCAGCTCAAGGGTCAGGTCACGGCCTCTTCACGTTTGTCCTGGCGCGGTTCCTCTTTCGCACTTCTCTTCCTGCCTAACGATCACTGCCATTGAACAGACAGTGAGAGGTGGCCTCCGATGTGTTTAGCGCCGCGTGCCATCGCCATTCGCGACTCCATCGCTTCCCTTCTGTGCGTTTGGAAACGTAGATGTGATTCTCAGGTTTGTTTTACGCTTTTCGACTTCTTTCAAATGCATTTAACTATCCTTGTTACACTACGTAAGCGGGAAATAAATCGCAAGTTGAAATGGGTGAGTCATTGTGAAATCCACGAAAATCCTTGGGGTTCCTTAGCGTTCTCTCTCAGTGTGTGTATTTTGTGAGAGAAGGGCTTGCTCTCCGCGTCTTCCTGGCTCTTATCGCATTTGAAGAGACTCTTTGTCGACTTTTAGGCCTCGATTCCCGATCGTTGTTCCTTTTCTCTGAAGCCACCTTCTTCTATGCCGCGCGGCGCGAAGTTTGGTTTGGTCACGGGCCAGGCACTTTTTCCAGTTCTACTTTTGGCCATTAGATAGGTTTTTCTCCATCTTTTGGGCTAATTTAAAAACCCACGTGTAGCTCCCCAGGAGGCGCACAGCATATCAAAACATCGCAGCAAAAGGTTCAATCCACCGGGAGCTATGACGATTTTTAGTGTGCACAAAATGTTCGCGTCCGTCCTTCCGTCTGAGTGTCCCATTTTCGCGTCGCCGGGCACTTAGGGGACTTTTAGTCAACTTTTTTGAAATCTGAAAACACTACCGGAAAGCTTAAACGCTGGGGATGATGCGCGAGCTTACAGATCAAGAATCGGTTGAGAAGCGTAAAAGATCTGGCCTTCTGAAGTTGGAAGATGCCTGCTACGGTGAAAACTTCAGCAAGAACCGTTCAGAAGTTGAACCCGTGAGACCTACGCGGGAAATTGTCGAACTTTTCAGCATACACCAAGTTCTTCCCCCGTCTTTGACGGATTGTCTTTGAGTGCCACGCACTGTTGCCCGGCGCGATTGCTCTTCAGTAATCACGCCTGGCGAACACCGCCAACTCCACAAGATCTCCAAGACAATCTGGATCTCTCAAGCTCGTAAAGTTCCTGCCCCCGAACGTAAGGTTGGAATGCTGGTTGTGGGTGTAGCCATTGTGCGTCCACAGCTTATTAGTCTCATCGCTTAATGGAGGTGCTTTGCACCTCGGAAAAGGGAGTTGAAATTATCTATTTAAAAAACTTCTCGTAAAAGAGGGAAGTTTGGTAAGGGCCAGCAGGATAAGCTCTAAAGCCTTAAAAGAAACGAAATTTCTGAAGGATGAAGTTTGGTTCAGTCAAAGGTCTTCAAAGTGTCGAAATTCTTGAAGATGAAGTTTGGTTTACCTCCCCAAACCAAACTTCGACTTTTCTTGCGCAATCCAGTCTCTGAGGGACGACCGACGCGGCGATGGGAAGACGACTTCAAGGACCAGTTCGGCGTAACCTGGATGAGGATCGCGCGCTACCA
>JAQIXL010002173.1:0-14036 GCA_034700245.1 Poikilolaimus oxycercus | reverse complement strand
TGAAAGGGTGCAGATAAATCTTGTACAACAAAGTGCGGAACCTAGTTGGACCTCTTTGCTAGCGGAAGATCCCTAGAACATATCTTTGCCAAGGTGCTTTTGGAGCACAGTACAGAGGTATGCGTTACGCCTTTCTGCTTATCTCGACCTGCGTGTTTCTTGTTGCTGTCGGTTCCTCCAGCGATGAACGTCCGAAAAACCTCGACGCATGGGACAAAAAGGTTGATTATAAACCTTTCTTTTCTAAAGTCTTAATTTTAGCTCATTGCCATTGCCGACATCAAAAGAAATTGCTGGGGAGCTCAAAACGTCGTCTATGGCATGTCGCCCATGGGCGGCCTCGACCACTGTGCGAACATGATAGCGGCCTGCAACGGCAACTACGAGGCCCGGATCAAGTACCAGAAGTTCAAATGCGAATCGCTTCGAGGTTGCTTCCTTCTATTGTTTGTTTTTGTTGGGGAAGGGAAGGAAGCCTCAAAGCCTCACTGCTGCACGGTGTTTACAAGGGAAAACTTCGGTCTTGCAGTGCACGGCGAATTCACGGACGGCGAATGCAGATGTGCCGAGAAGTGGAAGGGACCGATCTGCAACAATCACGTTGAATGTCCTCCTGGGGAAGCCCTTGCGAACGGAGTGTATAGTTTCTTTCATAAAGTTCCATCTGCGATACGGTTTTTCTACAGATGAGCTATTTAATAACCCATAATAGTAGTGACTTTCAGCTGCACGAGCAACATTTGCTACAACGGCGGCACGCTCTCCGTGGGATCCACCCAGATCGAATGCTCATGCCCTGTGCCCTGGGATGGCCGCTACTGCGAGCAACTCGCATGCTGGAGGAAAGCCTCCGAAGGTTAGCAATGATCGTTTCAAAGTCATCCTTTTTTCAGAACATGAACGTCGCTGGAAGAACGCATTATTCAAGTGCGTCTGCTCTGAGTTCTATACAGGCACCGATTGCGACAGGATCATCAAGTGCAAGAATGGCAACTTCACCAAGGGCAGATTGCTTGTCCCCTCTTACTGTGACTGCTTCGAGGGCTGGATGGGTGAGATCTGTGACACGGAGTGCCTTGACGGCATGGAGTAAGTTTTTGAACCTTCTCTTGAACTTCTATTGAAGCGGAATTCCAAATAAAAACTTTCAGATGCATCAAGAACACAAGCTGGATGCACAAGATTTCGGCGCCCCTTTTGATTCTCGTCGGTCTTCTCATCTTCTTCGTTTTTCTCTGCTTCAGTCCCTGCTTCCGCCGTATTCGTTCGCCAGCGGCAAAGGCTGTTTGACTGCTTTGTTGTTTGCCATGAGAACTATTATAATCTTAAGTTTCTGATCCGTAACTGATTTTGAAGACGTTGGAAATTGGCCGAGTTGTCTCCTCCCGGCACCCTGAACGCCTCCTCTCCTTGGATAAACAATGTCGTTGAAGAACGTTTTGAGGATTTCTCTATTTGCCTCACAGTGGAATGACCCATCACGATACATTTTTGAATAGCGTCTAATTTGTTCGTCCGCTGCCTCTTTCTGTCCGCATTCGAATCCTTTGATGCGAGGTTTAGAGACACTTGTAGCTGACAATTTTCGTAAAACAACGCGAACTGGGCATCGATTGGCGTTCTCAAACGCCGTCCCTGAGTTATTTTCCTGATTATGAGCTCACAATTACAATAGTTTACGTTTTGCTTAACTGATTTCGTCTTGCGCGAATACTTCCGTTTGACTTTTGGCCTTGACTTAATTTATTGTATACGTTTAGACTCTATAAACGATGTTGACTTGCGAGAGGCATAGATTCTCTCAACATCGTAATGAAATTAATTCGGAGGACTAGTTTCGACCACACAACATTTTTTGTCAGATGGCAAGTGTTATTTGGTTCAGTCATTGTGCAGGTTGAGAAGTTTTTGCGGATTTACAAACCGGATTGCTTGTGCCGTTCCTTTTGTAGAGGACGGCAAGCAGCTGGAATGGCTAGATCGACGATAGTTTGCACATTGCACTAACAAGCGCGCGAATCAGAGAAATCTGATATGTTGTTCGCTTTAGACATTTCGAGCGCTGATGACAGGTTGACACAGAAAAACCTTCAACACGAACTGTTTCAGAAGTCTTTTCTTTTCATCCGAAACTTCACAGTTAATTTTTTTTAATGGGAGCGACTTCAAGGTCCTAACCGTTTCTTGTTTTGATGGCAGCAAAGTCAGTCGGTAAGTGAATCTTTTATTGTCTCATTATATTTTCATCCAGTCTTGAGTTGTTCTCATAAGGAGTAAAAACTGATCAAATTTTCAGAGAAAATTGGATGGAATTCGTCAAACAGCAAGAAGTCCCTCTGAACTTGGATGAAACCAGACCGAGGCAGCTGCTCTCATGGTCAGAACAAATTTCGCGGACTGTATGGACGACCGTGAAACAGCTCCCGGCTAAGAAGATAGGAAAAGCAAAGTGGATTTTCACAATGAGACTACAACATAATTTGTTGCTTTTTTGCTAATAAAAAGCTTGCTTGAAACAATTGCTTCACAGGTTCTCATTTCAAAAAAATCTTCTGATGCTGCGACCGAATGACGGCTGTACTAAAACGTCAAGAGAGTACTTACCGTCGATATCGAGATTTTTGCTCACGTTTGTTTTGTACCCGATGTTACTTTCACTAATGTGCTGTCATTGAAGATTCCTTCACATCGTGAAAGGATTAAAATTAACACTCACAAAAGCTGATGGACCCAACGATGCCACAGACACCGATTTTAAACCGAACAGTTTCAGAAATGCTTGTCTGAATCGTTGTCAGATCTTTTCTAAGTCCTAACCTGTAGGGAGTGACGACGACAATTAGAACGACAACATTGGCCGTAGGATGAAATGCGACCAGAAGAAGCGCAACTTTGCACAATTCTACAAATTAAATGAAAATATTGCCCCGAACCTCGTGAATTTGCGAAGTTAACAAACATCGAGATAAGGATGCAAATTAACGGCACAGCCACCAAAATTGCCGGTACAGTTGACTATAAAGTCGTTTTTTTTTGTCTTTCACTGCAGACTTACATGGGCGAGAAGAGCGAATAAAAACATGCGATGGCGTCGCTGAGTCTCGACACTCATGTGTAAACGATTATTATTTAGACGGCGCACGATGAAAACCACGTAGACCGTGCAAATGCAAACCTGAAATTTTGAAGTTTTTCGAAAACAAACCATTATCACCACACCGATGGCGGCGTCCCACAGCAAAACTAACGTCTGCGGCTTTCGACTTACTGAGAAGACAGTGGAAGCTCTTTCTTTGACAAGTTGAAGGGATTCATCGGGAGGGTCCTAGACATTATTCCCCTTTCTGTTCTAATCTATCTGCCCACATAAAATTCGTTCACATATTCTTGAAGCTCATCACCAGTAAGGTAAGCTGGAGAATAAAGCATGCTTAAAAGGATAACGAATAGAATCACCGACAAGAGCATAACAGCCAAATAGGCAATTCGAAGTTTGGGCTAAAAGTCTTTAGGCATTCATTGAAAATTACTCTTTCATGTGGAAGCGTAATTGCATGGAGCCGAAACACGAAGCATGCCATGATAGTTGCTAGCACGAAACCAATTTCAGTCCATATTATCTAAATAAAACACTATATTCAGCGGTTTACCTACGCCAGTGTATAAAGGACCGAAGCTGGAGTATTGTCCCAGCGGTCCCATATAGATCACGGCTACATGCGGCGCCAAAAAGTCGACGTGGCATAGTATGGAACTCGTTGTATCGACGAGCAATGCTGCATTCTATTGAATTGTACACTGAGCGCCTTTACGAGCAAAAAACTGACCAGCAGCATTAGTATGAAAAATTTGTACACTCGCATCTCCTTGGTGGAATGGAACACAACAAGATAACAGCCAAGGATGTGAACGAGAATATTAAAAATTGAAAGTGTCTGTCTACTGACATAAACAATGTTTTCAAAGACAAGACTCATGCTCCGCAATATGCGCAGCAATCTTCGGGCTTAATGGTCGTAGTGAACCGCAGCCAATCTTCGTTAAGTGAAGGTAACAACTTCTTTGCGAAGTGGGTCGCAAGTTCGACTTTAAATAAAGGTCGTCCTTTCACGGCTAGCACCTGCTTGTCACCTGCGCGCACAATCGAGACGCGTTTTTGAACGTAAATGTCGTGGCTTCGCGTAAGAGTTTCAGCGACTTTTAAAAGTCGCTCTTAAAAGATTCTTAAAGCGACTCTTAAAAGATATTCTCGTAATAAAAATCTAAAATGATCTTTCTCATGTTTTAATAAGCAGCTTCTTAGTACAGTCGATCTCTCTCTCTGCTCTTAAACATTTCTTCGTCCGCTTCTTCAGCTTCACCCGTCCCAAATCATGTGTGCGAGGTTTAGAGGACTTTCTGAGCGATTGGTCTGCGTTTTCGTGAGACCATTTCAAACGCGAACCAATCGATAGTTTTGGATCTTCATTCCAACAACTTTTGACACTATGTAGTCTTGTCCATCATCTCTTGTTTTTGCTGACCCTTTTACCCAAGACGTCCTTTGCGGTCCTTGATCTGTTCTTTTCATTGCGACTATTAATGCTACCAAATATTTGATTTTGTGGCATTTCAAAGATTCAGTTTCCTTTCAGATCCTTGTATAAATTGAGAAGCAGGTCAAGGGCATAGACCCTCTCGACATCGGAAAGAAATTAAGCGAGATTATCTCATTTCAGAGAATATTCTTCAAGAAATTGGTACGTTATGTGCAGTTGTGAAACCTTTGAGGTGCAGGCTGCATGAAAAATGGAGACGTTGCATTTTTTATTCAAATAAGGAGATGAACATCTTCAGCGGCAGCCCTTGGTTATTGGAAGTGGTTTGCGCAGCTGAGGCAACCATTGTGGCATCAACCGCATCGTAAACCGTTCTGTCGAGCACAAGCATTACTGGACTACTCTGCGTTCATGCCCACATTATGCACATTTTGAGTGTAGGAGAGCAGGTCGGTGGAGAAAAAACACCTTATTCTGGAATTTTTAGAGTTCGACTACGGTCGAATATTATTGATGAAGTGAATTCGACCAAGCACAGTTCTACTGAACATAAAACAATCCACTATTTCCACAAGATGCGATAGAACGAGGCAGCAACGATGAAGGAGATGAAGCCGCGAACCAACTTGATGAGGCGGCGAACAAGGAGCAAAATGCACGTGGACCAATGGTCCTTGACCCGAATGCTAACGTGAGTATCGGGAGCTTTCACATCTTCATTCAGTACAATGATCTATACAAGATGTGCGGAGTTCTTCGCATTGCCTGAGACCTTACTGCGGATGAGAAAAGAGACATCCTCATGGAGGTTGCGCCGCTGACTTTTACCGATTTACAGTATGCTTCTGCCTAACGTTATTGAAATAAATCATTTCGTGCGACAAGCACAGCTTTTCTAACAAGAAGGAGTTGCGCGAAACTAGCGGCCGGAAACGAACTGCACAGGACATCGATAGATTCCCCCCGAGCCGCAACTTGAAGCGCTGAAATGCCGATCCTCTGCTCGTGTTGCACAAATACATCATACTAGAGTTATTCGGGTCGGGTAACACTGTTCCACGTAGAACAGTGGCATAATCGACACTCCCACATAAGGATCCGCACTTTTGGACGTTGTGGCCACTTCAAATCTTACATTAGAAGGGCTGTTCAACCGTAGTCGTCAACATTTTCGTTCACTTTTTACCCACTTTTGGAATGCTGACGGATAAATGTTTACATGGGAAAGTGTCAGACGTCATAACATTAAGAGAGTGATTCAGTGCAGTTCATTTGGGACTGTTTGTCGAGTTGAAATTCTGTGGATTGAAAACACGCTCTGTTCCACGTATTGCCATTTCTTTGTCCGCTTCCTCTTGCTACATCCATTTCATATCAGGCGCGCGAGATTTAGAGAGCTTTGTGAGCCTCTGTTTTCGTAAGACCATTTGAAAGCCGCACCGATCGATATTTTTGAGCCTGTCGTCCAACACTTCTTGATCCTAGCTCGAATGTTGTGTTTATCGTCACTTGTTTTCGCTTGCCGTTTTGCAAGCGACCTCTCATTTTTATTTGGCCCTTCGCGTTTCCATTGCGAATATTAACGACTTACAAATGCATACATTTTGAAGAAATGCCTTGGATTTTGTTTTCTTGCAGGTGGTCATATAAATTGAGTCAATGATCGAGGACGTAAATTCTTCAAGTGCGCGAAAAAAAATCGTCGAAAACGATTGCCTTCATGACAGAATCTTCTTCGAGAAGTGGTAAGTGTTTGCGCAATATGTGCAGTTGTGAACGCTTAAGCTATAAGTAGCACCCAAAAGAAGGCTTTAAAATTTCTCTTCAACTGAGGAGATGAACATCTATCTAGACTGGGCAATGAAGATTAAGCCCTTGGGTATTGTGAGAAGTTTGCGAATACGCCCAATGTGGCATCAACTGTAGAATGCGTCGTCAGCTCGATCACCAAAATGGCTCGAGAACCCTGTATTCACGCTCATTTTATGCACATTTTGAGTGTAGGAGATCAGGTCAGTGAGGAAATTATCCTTATTCAAGAGTTTTAGAACTCGATTTCTATCAAATATTGATGCTGTTTTGATGTTCATTTGAATCAATCGCACTATGGGATGCAAGACGAGCGAATCTTGCGCTTACACGTGGCAGCAAGGAGTGGCCATAATGGTCAAAGATTTTTGTCTCAATAGTTTCATCCGTCTTTCCTGCAAATTTTTTTACTTTTTTTCAAAGCATAAAATAATCTGTGTCCATGAACATACTGATAAATATTTTGGCAAAGTTCTTCAATAAGCTGTTCGACCCCTTGTCGGTAAAGCTGGAGGACCATTTGTATTTATGTACAGTGATAAAAAGCAAAAAACGTTCAGGATGCGACAAGCTAAACTGTCGCTTTGACATGTTTCAGTACGAGGTTTAGAGGCGTTTCTATGCGCATCAATCACGATTTGCGTAAGAAAAATTTGCTGCGCGAATCGATCGAAGTTTTCAAGCCTCTGAATCGCTGAATTTGGTCTTATTAGTACCCTTCTATTGGCTGCGCGAATATTACGACTTGTTGTTGCGCAGCAAACTTAGGCAGGCGCTCAATTTGCCTCTGCTCAACGTTGATGAAACGCCTCATTTTAAGATTTTTTTTCTTCAAATCATTGTCAATTTTTCAGAAGCCCATAAACGACTTGGACATGCCAGAGGCGTTGACACTCTCAGTATCATGCAGCACTTCTTGGAAGTTGTCTTCATCCACACGAAAAGTTTCCTTTGCTAAAGTGATATGAAAAGTATCTATGTTTGTTTTGCTAACAAAGTTAAAAATTGTTCAGGAGAATCGGCAAGCACAATGTACCCACTAGAAATGGTTTTCCTCACGGAAAAAAGTCGGAGGAACGAACAATTGCAATTTTTGGTGGACTGACATTGAATTCTCGAGGACAGCAGCCGGCTGAGTTGCGCATTTCGGCAATCTTGGATAAATGTTTACATGAGAAAGTGCCAGACGTGAGTATAATGAAACGTTAGAGAGGTGGTTTCCATCCACTGCAATCCCTTTGTGAATGCTTGTCGAGTGGGATGTATGAGATCATTTGTCAGTCCACTCGCTCTTGCTCCATCCATCTGGTCTCTTTGGTGTGAAGTTTAGCGAGCTTTCGTGCAGCAACTTTTTCGTAAGACCAATTGAAACGCGTATTGATCGGCATTCTCTGTTCGGGCATCTCTTTCAATTTTCTTGAATCTTGATCTACACTGATTTATGCTTTCTTTTCTTCTTATCAACATCCCCCTTGAACGTTTCTGAAAGCATCCGCTTAGTGCCCGTTGCCGCTTTCAATCAATCTGTGTTTCAGGCGCTCATAAATGACGTCGCTCGACGAAAAGCGTAGACTCTTTCGATATGGGAACGATATTCAGCACTGACCCGACTTCCTTCGGAGACGCAATCGCTATTTTGTTCATGAATTTGCGCTATAGAATACCGTAACGAAGAAATACAGACTGATCAAGATGCAATGGATCACCAAAATCGCCAAAATGAAGGTAAGAATCGGTGCGAAGGAGATCTCTTTTTGTTAGTCATCCTAGGCTGTGCGATGAAAGCGATGCCGTTTGCCGTTGCAAGACGAGGAGATGTTTGGCACGATTGACAACCTGTGCCATTTTTCAATCAATCAATAATATCTATCAACAAATCTTCACACGTATTACTACTATTATAGACATTTTGGAAGGAGAAGAGAGCAGGTTTGCCGAAAAAACCACCTCACCATGCAAAGCTTCTAGAACACAATTCTTGAGCCAACACTGGCTGTCAATCTCACAATGGAAGAGGCATTTTGTCTGATTGTGAGATCTAAGAACGAACTCTCCCACTTCCACCTTCACTTCACTTCCTCAATCGCTGCAACTGCAAACCGTGAGTTTCGTTTCGAACTCTAAGAATGCCGGTGCAATATTTTCAGGCAAAAAGCTCGACAAGGAAAAGATCACAGAGACACTAGTAGATTAGTGCGCTCGGATGTCCTCAGCAGTTGTCAAAACTATTTTCGTTCACTTTTCCATCGATTTTCGAGCATTTGAGGGATAAATGTTTACGAGAGAATCAAGATCACTGAAACAGCGTTGAAAAGAGGTGGCGCGATCCCCAAGGCGCCCGTCGGAGGTTGCCATGGTTTCTTCTTCCTCACTCGAAGCTTCTACGGCCTCACTTCAAGCAGACTCGAAGTATGCAGTGGGCTCATCTCCTTGTCTGGGTCTATTTGCCTGCCGTCACAGTCGGCTACTCCGAAGAGGAACGTCCGAAGAACCGCGACGCTTCGGATAAAGAGGTCTGCCATCTTCTTTGTGCTAGCAACATTTTTGCCAGCTCATTGCCATCGCCCTCATTACCCGCAACTGCTCCAAAGGTGGCCATTTCGGCTACGGAATGTCACACGATAATGGACTCGACCACTGTGACAACAAGGCAATGGCTGAGGCCGGCGACGTCGAGACCAGGATCGAGTACCAGAAGTTCAAGTGCGAATCGCTTCGAGGTTCTTTGCTTCGAGGATTTAGAGGGAGAGAAGGGAGAGTTATTCGACTTATCTCATAACCCCACTAGAGATGCTCCATAAAAAACTCAATCTTGCAGTGCGTGGCGATTTCACGGACGGCGAATGTAGATGTGCGGAGAGGTGGACGGGCCCACTCTGCAACGACTTCACCGGCTGTCCTCCCGGTCAAGCACTTGATAACGGAGCGTATGTACTCTTTCTTCCTCAATTTCTGGAAAACAAGGCTTGCCTGAAAAACCACTGGAAGCTTTAAATCTTCATTGCACGATAACCCAAAAATAATTGTCTGAGTTTCAGCTGCTCGAGCAATATTTGCCAGAACAGTGGCACACTCTCTGTTGGATCAACGCAGATCGAATGCTCCTGTCCTGCGCCCTGGGAGGGGCGCTACTGTGAGCGACTCGCGTGCTGGAGGAAAGTCTCTAAAGGTTTCGAATGGTTTTTTTCAAAGTTGTTATTCTTTCAGAGCACGAGCATCGTTGGAAGAATGCGGTAAACGAGTGCGTCTGCACCGAGTTCTACACGGGGCCCAACTGTGACAGGATCATCAAGTGCGAGAACGGCACCCTCGTCGAGGACTGGCCGTTCGGTGCCAATTATTGCAATTGCGCCGAGGGCTGGATGGGCGAGATCTGCGACGTCGAGTGCGATGAGGGAGTCGAGTACGTTATTTCATCCTTCAACTCAAAGAGAAATGCTTATTGAACAACTTTCAGATGCATCAAGAACACAAGCTGGACGCAGACGATATCCTCGCCGCTCTTCTTGTCTCTCGCCGGTCTCTTCCTTCTCCTCGCATTGATTTGCTTTATTCTTTGTTGTCGCCGGATTCGTTCGGCTGAACCAAAGGCCCTCTGCGAGCATTGTGAACAAACAAGAGTGTTCAAGTAGCATGTAGAATGTTTTGGAGAAGTCGAGGATTGTTGGCTCTCTCTTCCAAATAAACTATGTGGAAGTTTGTTTCGAAAGGCCTTCTCTTAACCTCTTAACCACGAGCCCAGTGAGATCTCCTTCCTTCTTGTTTTAGAGTGGTTCATAATTTTTCCTCCCGCGTCCATTTGCTGCACTCTTCAACGCGAGGTTTAGAGGGTCTTCATATCCTTGGCGTTTTTCTGTCGGATTTACGTAAAAGCACCGAGTGACATTTTCGAGACTCTTTTTCGAGACTTGTCTGAAAACAATCATTGTGTTGCCCTTATGGCATCTTGTTGCGCAGTCGTTTTGGTTGTTCTCGCGTCAGCAACTGATTTTTTTTAACGACTTCTCTGCTCCGATTCACGGCGAGTTTGCATTGCAGGCTCCATAAATGATGCCAACTTGCGGGAGGCATAGATATTCTCGACATTGCACAAGAATTTACTAATTATTCGAATGAGCAACATTCTCAAGAAAAAAGTAAGCGTCTAATCAGTCAAACTATTGCGCAGAAAAAAAACCTATGGATTTGGCGTATCAAAATAGGGACGCAAACAAATTGTACGTTGCATACTGTGCCAGAATCGACGGAAATTGGCACAATCTAACATCTACTCTAACAGCGTCGTCCACTACATTAGCTGCTTCATCGATGATCTCTGCATTCACACACCTTTTGGGAACATTTTAAAAGTAGGAGAACAGGTCAGTCAAGAAAAGTGCGTTATTCAAGGTTTTTAGAACTCCCTGGCGGTCAAATAAGAAAGTATGTCCAGGTGTTTGTTCGACCAGACACATCTCTACGCCACCGAAAACCAAAAAATGTGGCACTCACCAGATGCCTATAAGGCATCGTCATCATTATCGTCGGAAATTCTGATCTCATTAGCTTACTCCTGATTTTGTCAAATTCTTTTACTTTATTGAAGCATAAAATTTTCTCTATCCATGCGTAGTCTTGTCATTCTTAAGTTGGAAGTTCGATCCCCGGCGATGTTGTTGCCCAACCAAGGCGTTATCCCTTCGGGGTCGGCATTGGGAGGATATTCCATCCGGAGGTTAATCGTCCCGACACGAAGTTGCGTCCCGGGTACTAAAGCTGGCCGTACTGCACGCCCAGGGTGCACTGGCTCGCCAGGCCATAGCTGTAAAGCTGCCTTGAATTGCGAGGAACTTTGAACTTTGACAATGCGTAGTAAATTCTGGCAAAATTCGTCACTTCTTCGTCCACTCAAGGAAGAGAACTCTTTTTGAAGGCAACAAGGGACAAAAGCGTTCAGGAGGCGACAAGCTAACCGTCTGCTTGGGAATTTTTTGGCACGAGGTTTAGAGACGAGGCCTCTGCGCTCAATCAATTTTCGTAAGAGCGATTCGAAGCGCGCATCGATCGCCATTTTCAAGCCTCGGAATGTTAAACCTAGACGTTGTTGGTTGACCTCAGTTTACTTTTTATTGCGCCCCAGACCTCTGCCGATCCGCAACATGCCCCTCTTTGCCGTTATTGAAATGAATCAATTTCTGTTTGAACTCGTTGTTAATTAATCTTTCAGGTCCGTAAATGACTTCAACTTACTAGAGGCCTAGACTCTCTCGGCAACACAACGGAGTTTTTGGAAGTGGCTTCCATTCATTCGAGAAAGTTTTCCGAGAAAATGGTAGGCCTGTTTTTATAGGCAACGTGAAAAATGTTCAGGATACAACAAGCGCAGTGAAAATAGATTGATAGATAGAAATTGTTTTGCTCGAGGAAGGAAACAAGAACAATACAACACCATATAGAGAGGATGGACAAAGAAAAGTCTTCAAGAATGACAAAGAGCTGTCATTCACAGAGGACGGCCATGCAGACACATTGGCTTGCCGGTTCGCCAAAAATATTTCACTTTTTTGCTTTAAGAACTCTAATTGACTCCAGAAGTAGGAGACGTGATCGAAAATCTGTGGGGAATCTATCACAAAACTACAATTGCAGTTCACTTTGACAAACAAGAATTGGAAATTACGCTCAAGACTGTTTTTGTCACATTTCTTTCAATTTTGTAATACTTCACGATAAATGTGTCTAAGAGAAATTGTCAAATCTCACTTCAACGGCACTGAAAAAGCTTTGTCAGCAGGTCGTTTCCATTCAGCGCAGTTTCTTTTGCAATTTTTCTCAAAGACGAATGATGGAGATCATTTCTTAGTCCGCTCTCTCTTTCTCCGCTCATCTGCCCGTTTGGGTGCGAAGTTTAGAGAGCCTCTGTGTGGCAATCCAGTTTTCGTAAAAACGCTTGTAGTGCTTATTTATCGATCGACATTCATTTGTCAGTTCTCTCTTCAATTTTGTCCGTTCTGAACTCAGTTGCTTGTTTCGTTTTTCGTTGACACGCATTAACTAAGCGATTCGCCCGATCATTACTGCTCAATCAACCCTGTCATTGCAGGCGCCCATAAATGACGCCATCTGGCGAGTGGCATAGACTCTTTCGAAATCGCAACGGTATTTCTCCTTTCAGTGAAATGATCTTTTTCCGATACACAATAGTTTCTTTTTCATTGGCAAGTTTTTGCTAACTAAAACAATAACACAGCATAGCAAAGTTATCAGCGCCGAAAAAATCGAAAAGACGTGAAAAACAGCGAACGAATGAAGATGAGAACTGGCATGAGACCTTCCTGATATGGACTGGACAATGAAAGCCACGCCGATTGGTGCCAAGAGGCAGGAAGCTAACGAGATCACGAGGAGTTCATCGGAAACACGGACTTCATGATAACCCAAACATTTGAAGAACTGTAAGTGAGAGAAGCTCTTGCTCGCTTCTCCCTCTTCTCCCTTCTCCCTTCACTCTTCTCTTCCCCTCGTGTTGTCGCCCTGTCTTTTTTTCCCTCCCCTCACCCTCCGGCATTGTCTCGCTAACCAAGCAGAGAGGCAGACGCCGCCGCTTGAAAAGCGACGTTCCGCCCCTGCGTGGTTAGTCGGGCACGCCACGGAGGCGAGTTCCATCATGCCGCCTGCCCGGCTTTCCATCTTCTCGGCCCAGGAGCGGCCATTTATTTGAACCGTGGCCTCCCCCTTCCCTTCCCCGCCGGCATCCCCCCAAGTCCCATCCTCCCGTCCATAGCCTGTACACTTCCCTTTTTGTTTTATTTGATTTCTTTCATTCGGGTATTTGAACGTGTAGATAAATTATTTGATCTCATTTGTGCGCGCACTTTAGCTATTTAGCCCGGGAGCTGAGAAGCCGATACTCAGCCGGTCCAGCCGATTGATCGACCAGCGGACTGAGATAGTCTGCCCGTGAGCTGAGAGATTCGCTCACTCGTTTGCCTGTGAGCCGAGAGACTCGCTCACCCTTCGCGAGTCGGACGAACCACTCGCCCCCTTCCACGACACGACCGACTTGGATCGCCAGTAAGTTTGACTTCTCCGAGGCTGTAGCCCTCATTCATGCAACCACTTCTTATTTGGGGTTTGGGTAATCGCCCCCGGCGCGAAGCGCCGGGGGAAGTTTCCTTTGGTCGGGCACTTTTACTCCCCTTGAGATCTGAAAACTCCCAGTTCTGGCGGCCCAAGCAACCTTTTGAGGCGCTCTAAAGCGCATCGTCAATGCGACTACCTCCTCTACACGATAGTTTTTAAATCTCAGAAAAAAGTGAAATCGCAGCTGAGATCTGAAAGTTTTCAGAGATCCCTGATTTTTCTGAAGTGTTTGATTGTCACGCTTGTCCGAAGCACCTCCGTACAACTTCCCGCCAAATTCAAACGTGAATTTCCAAAACAGAGGCAGGACAAAGGATCACATCAAATACAAACGTCTAGTATCTTCTAGAAGGCTGTAGAATGTTCTAGAAACTTCCAGAAGCCTTCCGAATCATCCAGAACAAAAGTTCTAAACTCTCTGGACTCTGAGAAACAGTCAACTTTTCTCCGGCTTGCCGCTTGAGTGTTCCCATTAGAGAAAAGGCCGTGCAATTTCTATCTCGATAGAGACCCAAAGGGCGAGAAAAGGGGGAAGTTTCCTTTGGTGCAGATGAGAGAAAAGAGCGT
>JAQIXL010002172.1:0-14038 GCA_034700245.1 Poikilolaimus oxycercus | reverse complement strand
CGGGGAGAGGACGAGGTCACCCGAGAGAGGAGGCGAGAGGTGAGGTCGTAGCGCGGAGCGCGTACTGATCCAACAACTTCCGAGTTCCTTATGAAAGATAGTTCAAGTTCAACTTTCAATCCCTACTACGAGCCTGATGCAACTCGCTTAAGTCGCATCTTGGTGATGCTTACGCGGGTCTCGACCTTTTCCCAAGCATATCACCGAAACTTAATCGACACAACGTTAGAAAGACCATCGCTACAAGTTCATCTTACAACTATCTAACAATAAGCATCTGCCTCTACAGTGCGCCTCTTGTTTTCCTTTCGAAATACTTCTAGCAAACAAGGACGAGCATAGCCAAAACGACTTACGTTGCAGCGTATCACGAGGCCTCCTCGAGATTGCCCTGGCTTGAGGACGACAATTTCTTGAAGGAAGAAGCGAGAGGGGCACGTGTGAGAGGAAAGAAGACGCAGAACGACGGAGATGAGAGCCGCGGAAAGCGCGAGGTTGACCTCAATCTCCCCTCACAGCGTTGACACGGCGACTCGAGATTTTGTCCGCGAGACGATGTCTTTCTGAAGAAAAGTGCGTCCGACTCTTTGTCACCATGCAGAAGAAAACTGAGTGCCCTCTACAGTGGCAAGAGAAGTTGTACTCCTCATGGCAGGATCCAAACAGAGGCATTAAAGCAGAAGGGAACTGTGGATCATAACTTGCAAAGAGCGCATCCGGCTGTTATACCAAGATGCATCCGTTGAATGATATGCTAACGCAATGTGTTGATTGTTGCTTCTCACTGCTGTTCTTGAGTCGCGAGTGGACCTTTCACACATCACTCTGCTTGCCTTCTCCGGCAAGTCGAGCAGAGTCACTTTGCCCCGTTTCTTTATTTCCCACCTCACCAAAGACAGGTTGTGGGCTTCTGACGCCACGTCCTCGATGTCCTCGGGGAACCGAGGCGAAGTTTTGCCAACGCAGCACAAAGGCGACGGCGACCGTCCAGTTATCGCCGAATACGACCTGTCGGGCGCGAGGTGGCGCGTCTCCCTGCGCTTTTTTCTGTTCATCTACGAAGAAGCCTCGAGATGTAAGGGGGAGATTTCGTAAAATAAAGACAAGGAAACAGGAAATGCGGCCTGAGGGAAGCCGAGATGACCTGAATCTCCCGTCGCCCCCCCCCCCTCCCCTCCTCCTCCTCCTCCTCCCGGTGATGGCGATTGTGAGATCGTCCGCAGCTGCATGTCTTTGAAGCGAAACATCCAAACAACTCGCAGAGCATCGTCTGTGGCTACAGAGTAATCGCGCTTCTACTCCTTTCTCTGGTTTCACTTTGTTCTCACAATCGGGCGGAGGGTCTTCTCTTTGTCAGAAAGTTTACCAGTAGACTCTCATTGAATGAGAGGGTCAATGTGTTACCAATGCCGTGTTTGCTACGTGCAACAAGGAGAGGAGTAACTGGGCAACACAAAGAAAGGAGTTGGTACATGGGCGCTCTTCCGTGCTCTTCACTTCTATTTTTGTGAGCGTTCGCTAATGTTGCACTGTGTTTCCCTCTAGGAAGGCGTGCTGACATACGCGGTAGAGTTGATTCCGTTTGCGCTGCATCTCAATCTCTCTCTTCATGCTTATGCAATCACGCACACGGGGACATCAGCTCTCCCTCAGTGATTCTAGCATCATTTAAAGTTTCTTCTCCAAGTGAGAGTTTCCGCAGCTTTCTCGCGACTTTCTGAACCCCTTTCCCAGAGGGCGGAAAACGCCGTTACGATCAACAATCCAGCGACAACTCCGTCAACTCTTCCTCCACAAGGTGAAGAGCGTAGGCGAGGACGAGAAATTTCTGGATGAAGAAGCGGGAAGAAGGCGTACGTGAGGAAAGAAGACGCAGAACTACGAAGACGAGAGCCGCGGAAAGCGCGAGGCTGACCTCAATCCTCACTCGCCGCGTTGACACGGCCTCGCGGAGATTTTGTCCGCGAGATGAAGTCTTTCAGAGGAAAAGCGCCTCAAACTAGTGAACGGCGGAATTTCGAACTACTGGGCAAGGCAAAGCGCAGCCACTAACTGGTGAGACACTGGAGCGCTCACTACAGAAAGCGGAAAGAGAGGCAGAACTCTTCCGGAGAACCAACCAGTGAAAGCATTGATGCCGAGAGGAACTTGCCAGTCGTCACTTGAACTAGCGTCGTATTTTGTCGAGATGCCATGCCGATGCCTCAGCGGAAATCTGCACGTCTTGACAGCCACTTCTGCCTGCATGGCTTGGCTCGCGACGTGGCAGTTTACATGCGTGTTTAGTGTTTGATGTTGACGACGAGTCGGGCTTTGCCCCATTTTCCTGGCGGTCCGCCGAGAACGGAGACCGGTTGACACGAGGCGGCGCCACGTCCTCGTCCTCGACGTCCTCGGGAAACCGAGGGCGAAGTTTGTCAACGCAGCACAAAGCGACGGCGACCGTCCCGTTATCGCCCTACGTGATCAGCCGGGCGCGAGGTGGCGCGTTTCCCGCGCCTTTTTCTGTTCATCTACGAGAAAGGTGCAGAGAGTGAGGCATCTGATCTATTCACTGAGTTGGTTGCGTGAAGAAGCAGTTACGAGAACTACAAACAGAAGTGAAATACATGAAGTTTCTCTGCAGCTTGCATAAACAGTAGGGAAGAACACGTCCACTTCAACTTGGCAGAGACTCAACTCTTCTTCTTCTTCTAAAAACTAGAGAGAGAGACGAGAGACGAAAGGCGAGACAGACGCTGAGAGAAAGTCAAAGACGCTAACCTTCACTCAGCTGGACGCGGGCGTCCGCCGTTGCCTGTTCCTTTTCTCTGCAGACAATTCGCCCACCAGAAAGGTGGCCTCACAATCAAATCAAGTAAGTTTCTATTGCCTGTGGATGAGAGGAGTTGCACGAACTGCAACAGGCGCCCCGGTCTTTCATTTCATCTCAACGTCTTTGACTTCTTTAAGGCATTCCACGTTGCAAAGTGTGCCGGCCAAGCGAGTTCCCGAGCCGGCAAACGGCGGAAGCGGCTCCGTCATGGCAGCACGATTCACCTGACGAGGACTGCGAAGCCGACGAGGGCGCCGGAGCCACCTTTCTGGTGGGCGCCGGCAGCAGAGAGCAGCCATATGAAGCCTTGATCCCCGCGGGACGATCATTCAAGTCGATCTGGTCGTCGTGATAACTATGATCTGGTAACCTGGAAACTTCTGCTTTCTCCATCATTTGAAGGCTGATGTTTGAAAGGCCAGTTGAGGACGGCGCCTCTTTTGCCCGAGGGTGGAGGTGAAGGAGGAGGACATCCGAGAGGGCGGGTCCTCGCATTCATTTCGGCCTACGGTGAGGATTTGGCCTGTCGCCTCTTCCTCTCGCTCTCGTCTTCTCTAACTCTTCTTCTTGCAGTTGCACGAGAAGCCATGAGCATCCAGTTCAACTTCCCGATGACCATCGAGAGCAACGGACAGACGTCCGGCGCCTTCCACGTCTCCCTCGATCCCGTCGTCAGTCGCGGTCCCAATGGAGAACCTCTCTCGGTCGAGATTCAAGTGGTGAGTCATTCAAGCAAGTTTCCTCGTCGACGGCTAGCCATTGCGGTGCAAGCACATGCTTTTGCAAAGTCGAATACAGAGTGCCGATTACTCGCTCAGCTTTGGCTGAAACTGCAATCTTATATTGTTTCAGAGCACTCACGGACTGAAGTACAAGGCAAATGTGCCGCTCTGCTTCTCAATCCCTAAGGAGTATCAGCTTGCCTCTGACGAACCGAATCTCGTCGCTGTCTACCCAAACACGTGAGTGCTTCCATTAGTCTTAGCATCCATTTTGTCTCTAGGCGCCCCGAGGACATTTTCAAGAGAAAGTAGCTGCAGGAGCGTTTCATGCTCTCGTCACGCATAACCCTTTTCGGTGATGAGTCGATCCTTGTGCAATAACAAGCGTGAAAATTTCACTTTGATTCGAATTCTGCAAAAATTTCCTCTGTTTATCATGGTTTTTGGTGGCAGCTGATTCGAGTAAATAAGATTCAATTGCATTTGTATGGACCCTGATCGGCGTGGTCGCCTGTTTCGCATTGGCTTGGTCGACCTCCTTTGTAGGCGCGAGAGGAGATTGGCGACGTGGGGCGAAGGGATGCTCCCTTCCGGAAACAACACGTGAAGGCAAATTTGTCTGTTGGGTTCCAAGACAAAGATAAGCCATGCAGCTCTTGCTACGTTGCATCCAATTCTCGCGGAAACCGACATCATACAAGAAGTTGCACCTCATATCTGCACACACACAATGCGTCTACAGCCCTCTCAGTTCGGTTCGTTAGGCAACTTGGACTTTCTGGGTAAGCCTTTGAAGGGAAGGCAGCGAGAGGCTGTTGGTGCACTTTTTGAGGTCACTGAGTGTTCCGCAAATGCCTGGGGACAATCTCCCTCACCTAAGGCGGCTGCCGAGAATGAGGCCCGTGGGTATCTCTCCATCTACAGCCCCCCCCCCCCCTCCCTCCGCCTCGGCTACCTTCCTCACCAGTCATTCCGTAACATGCGCGGCGCGGCGCGTTGCACCACCCCACCCATCATCTTCCTCCATTCTCCTTTCTCTCCTTACTCCTCGCTGCCGCAGCATCAACGTCCTGAAACGTGTGTCGACAGTAGCGAGCATGTGGCCACCCCCCCCCCCCCGGTTCCAGTTTTAGCTGTCTCTGGTTTGTAACATAGGGGACAAGTGGAGCAGAAGGAAGGGGAAGACAACCTGTGCCACACCCCAGTCTTGAGGTGCTCTTGAAGGCGACGGCTTGGTGCTTCATGCACGACGGTGACACTTTACGAAGGAAGAAGCGAGAGGGACATGTGTGAGAGGAAAGAAGACGCAGAACGACGGAGATGAGAGCCGCGGAAAGCGCGAGGCTGACCTCAATCTCCCCTCACAGCGTTGACGCGGCGACTCGAGATTTTGTCCGCGAGACGATGTCTTTCTGAAGAAGAGCACCACCGCCGAGTTGATGCCGTAGAATTTGAAACTAGTTGGCAGTGTGAAAGTACTTCAACACATTTCAATCAGAAAGGACGCACTGCAAAGAACCCCAACGGGAGTCAACCTCCTCATGAGAACAAACTAAAGGAAGCATGCCGAGAGGAACCTCTGAATCGCCACTGTAACACTAGTATCCATCTGTGCGTTACAGAGATGTTAACGGCACGATGAACATTCCCTGGTTCGTTAGCAAAAGAATCATCCTGATTCCTCACTCCGAGAAGTGATGCAGATGCGTTGCTTGTCACTTCTCCCTGCTTTGTTTGTTTTTGACTCACGATTCATATCCGCGTGTAGCGTTCGATGTTTTGACGAATCGGTCACTTTGCCCCGTTCCATTACTTCCCGACTTCATCAAAGACAGGTTGTGGCGAGGTGGCGCCAATTCCTCGACGTCCTCGGGGAACCGAGGCGATGTTTTGTCAACGCAGCGCAAAGGCGACAGCGACCGTCCAGTTATCGCCGAATGCGATCGGCCGGGCGAGAGTTGCGCGCGCCCCCGCGTCTTTTTTTTTGTTCATCTACGAGAAAAGTGCAAAGAGAGAAGCAACTGATCTATTCACTGAGTTGGTTGCGTGGAGAAGCATTCAGAAGAAGGCAGAGCAAAGGGTCAAGAGGGTTTCTGTGCAGCTGGCGTGAAAAGTAGAGTGCCGGGAGTTCTTCCCGGACAACGCTGGCCGTCTGTGAATCGACCGCCCGAAGACGCTGCTGTCGTGTCCATAACTGGCAAGTCCACACACGGCCCGGCGCGCGATGGAAAAAGCGGACACCAGCCCGCGTTCTCTGTAACAACGGAATAAAAAATTCCATTTCATTTCTTTGCGTTTTTGACTTCGCGTGTGTTTGGCTTTGCTCTTGTTGATGAATCGTTTTTCCGCCGTTATTTTGCCTTTATCTTGATCCCTGAGTCTTGTTTCTGAAGATAAAAGGGAATTAGAACCAATATCCGCAGATTAGCGCCACAAAGCAGGAGTGTTGAACTTTGGGCTTGAAGACGAAGTCTATTTTTCGCTCTTTTGTCCTTCTGGTTATCCATTTGGCGCCCTTGTGCCACTGGCAAACGATTCCTCGACGTCGAATTAGTCTATTACGCTTGGACTGCGGCCCCGAAAGTGATGAAAGTGGTAGTGCAAAAATCGAAGCTTTTTCTAAAGGGAATAGCGCCGTTCTTCTTCAAAAGTGCTGTAACTCTGCTGGATCTTACCCGATCGTCAAAAGCTTACGTCATTTTGTGCTCTCATATCCGTAGTGTATGTGCACCAAGCGGCGTCGCCAGAGAATGAAACCCATGCCATAACTTTGCTTTTGTAGGAATAGCGCAGTGTTCTTGCTTGTGCCCGCAGAGGTTAAAAAGGGCCCCTTCTGTGGTTGTTCTCATCTGATCGCCAAAAGCTTACGTCATTTTGTGCTCCCATATCCGTAGTGTATGTGCGCCAAGCGGCGGCACCAGAGACTGAAACCCACGCCATAACTTTGCTTTTGTAGCATTTATTTGCCAGTCGTGAAGTTCACGGATTTCTCTTCGTTCCGCGTCACTGTTGAATTACTTTCTCTTTCACACTTTGTAGACTACGACAAGTGCAATTGTATTCGTTTAGATATGGTGAAACGCGGACGACGCCGTCAAGTGGCCGAAGCGCTGAAAGAGAGGTGGAGGAAGAAGAAGAAGAAAGAGGGCGAAGTGTAAGTTGTTTCCTATCTACTTGTTGTTTGAAAATTCGTTTATTGGAGTGATTATAATGACTCTTTCGTTTGCAGGGAAGGCGACGTGGCGAAGGCGGACGAGGCGAAGAAGACCGACGAAGAGGACGAGCCGATGGAAGAGGACGAGCCGATGGACGAGGACGGCGCGGCCGTCGCCGAGGACGGCGTCGTCGAGGAGGGACCGAGCGAGGACGGAGCTGCAGCACTGCGTGCAGTAAGTTCTTCACGTCGGGGTTTGCACCGGGGTCGACCTCCACGCTCGTTGTCTTTCCGCTCCTTGCTAGCGGAGAAAAAGAGGCTGCAGCGGAAAGTTCGTAGATGGGAAGACGCGTTTCTCGACCTCCTTCCGCAGGAGCTTGAATTGAAAGCACAAGTTCGTGCTCTCAAACAAGAACTGGAGGAGAGGGACAAGCGCGTTAAAGAGCTTGAGAAAGCTCTAAAACGCTCTTGGCCGGAGACGCCGCAGTCCCTTCCCTACAAACCGTCCCCTGCTACCCCTTCATCTTCGAAAACCTTGAACGCTTCTCGTGTTGTGGTTGTTCGCGGCACTCCAAAAACCCCGAAAGTGGTTCGGAATCCCACCGCTAGGCAACAGAGGTATAAGCCCTTTGCGGCTGCCACTGATCGAACCAGGCGAAGGCATTTCAAACGACTGGACGAGCTTTTGGCTGTCATTTGTGGGGCTCCGGGAACAGAGAAGGGATTCGCTCTCGTTAGAAAGGACGTCGCCCATGTGTTGCAACGCTACGTGAAGTCTCGGCGATTTGTCATTTCGTCTCACGACCAAATGTCACCCGAGGAAGATCTCGCGTTGTTCACACACCTCGGTCTCAGTGCTAATAAGAGAGCAAAACTCGTGTCTCTGTGCTCCTCTCGAGGTCTCATCAATTTCTTTGCGCCAACAAAGGCTGTTCAAAGGCTTTTCCAAAGCTTTGACCCTTCGGAAGCCTTTGAAATGGAAATGAAGATTCTAGAGGAAATCCCGAAGACCCTTTCTCCGCCCTCTGGGAAGACCATTGCCCCGAAGAAATCCAGCGATAAGCGTCAGCCAGTCCCCAAGTTATGCGCAGTTCGTCGCGACGTTCGTTCCGACTTGACTAAGAAATGCCAACGTCTCATTGATGCTGGCTTACTCAGTCTCGAAACCAACGTCCTTCGAATTAACATTCTTGGAGACAAAGGCGGTGCCGAGACTAAGGTCAGTCTGTGTGTTCTTGACGTGCCGAAGTCTTGCACCGCTGCAAAACTGATGCTCATCGGCTTGTTTCTCAGCGACGATTCTCCTCTCAATCTTCGTAAGGCGTTCACTGGCCTAGCAGGGCAAGTCAATGCCATTGAAGTCCTTGAACTTCATGACAAAGATTGCGAGGAGAGTCGGCGCATTCGGGTTCAATGGCATCTCAGCGGGGACATGAAGTTCCTCTGTGCAAACTTTGGGCATCTCGGAGCAGCTGCGCGATTCCCGTGCATCTTCTGCCAGACGCCTAAATGTGGCACAGTGAAATCATGGAAGGAAGCCGACAGCCGCACTTATAACAAGCGCACCTTGGACGAGTTGCGTTCGAAAGAGCCGCAGTGGCTTCAGCCAGTCTCAATTGGTATGCGACCGCTGTTCCACGTCGAGCTTTCGAACGTCTCGCCCTCGGTCATGCATGTTATTCAGAGCCTTTTCAAACTCATTGTTGACCTTCTTGAGGCTATTGCCCTTGAGCAGGACGGGCGTCAAGCTGGTGTTGAGGCGAGCAATCGAAAAGCAGCGCTCAAAGTCATCAAAGATCAGTCACGAACTCTGACGACTTTGAGACGCCAGATTTCGATCGCTCAAGACACACTGGCCAAGCTTTCAGCAGTGGAAAAGGTTCGCGAGAAGTTAAAAGTTCAAGGGGGTCGCCTCGTTGACAGCGGTTTGAGGAGTTGCGATAGTCCCATCTGCCTTGCTCGGCATCCTTCCTCTAGAGATCTTCTAAAGGATTTGGTGCTCTGCGACGTCGATGGATGTAATCGCCAGCTTCACTTTGTCTGCGAGGGGATAGTGGGAGCGGAGGACGACGCGCATCTAAGGGAGGCCCCGGGTTACGAGTGTTTGCAGTGTCAGCATGGAAGCAAGAGCGGTGAGCAGTTCGACCTTCAACTGCTGCTCAAAAGGCAGCAGTTTGAGGAAGAATTGCGCTCCTTGTTCGAGCAGGAAGCGACGCTTTCTGCTCAGGTGTCTGCCGCCGAGTCGCTCGTGAATGATTTCGGAGGCCCCGTTTCGAAAGCTTTACAAGTGGTTTTCCGCCAAATTGGTGCCGACAAAAGAGTCTGGTACCAAACCATGGTTGGAAACCACTATCTGAAGCTAGCGAGACCGGGTAATCCCGAAAAGATCACGTCCGTCTTCGCGGCAGACCCCAGGGTCGCTGCACTTGCTCACATGCTGACAGTGGCGGGTGGCATCAGTTCTCTCACTCGCAATGAGAGGCTGACGCCGGCACAAAGGGAGGAGTTCGTGAGTCTAAAAAATGACTTCCTCTCCAACCTTCGTGCTCATTTTCCTGATGTGAGTCTCACGCCCAAGTTCCATTGGCTCGATATTCACTTTGTTGAATTCATCGACGCTCATGGGACTTTGGGAATGATGACTGAACAGCCTATTGAGGCTCAACATCAGGAAGTGAACCGTCACTTGGAAACGCTCGCCTGCATCCGCGACGTCAAGAAACGCTACGAGTTGTGCTTCAGGTATCTCGAGCATCGGTCCCTCTTCGAGGACGTCTTCGTCGGCGGCGGTCAAGGACAATAGAAGGCCCAGCCCCCTCTTTCTTCTTTTTTCTTCTTTCCTTTTCATTTCTTCTTTTGTATAAATCTTGTTGCTTATTTCGTCTTCTTCTATGTCTTCTTCTTTATTTCGCTTTTCTTCTTCATTCTATTTCTTTCTCTTGACGTATTTCAATATTTCAACGCGGTATCTCGTTTCTTTTAGTCGCGGATGGTTTTTTCATCAACTTATCCGTTCTTTGTTGCAGGTATGGAAGTCATTGCTGCTATGAAGCGAGCCGCAAGTGCTCTCAACGAAGCTGCTTTGCTTTTTGAGAAAGCTGTCAAGGAGGAGGCGGTAAGCCACAGGCTCTTTCCATATTCTGCTTTAGGAAGAAGCCAAGGCCAAGAAACTCAATGCTACTTGCAAGATCCCGTCGAAGGAGTTCGAGGCAAATATGGACGAGTCGAAGGCAGCCAGCAAGACGGTAAGCCATACACTTCTTTCCAAACGCTGTTTTAGGATGATGCTGAAGCCAAGGAACTCAATGCCAATCACAGGATTGGCAAGGTGGACGAGACGATCAAGTTGAAGGACGGCGGCAAGCCGCTCGCCCCGAAGAAGCTCAAGGAGAAGGAGGCGATCGTCTTCCAGAAGTCCGATGTTGTTCTGGTTTGCTCCTTTTCCTCTTTCCCATTGTAACTTTTTAGGCCCTCGGCCGCAAGCGCAAGATCATTGATGACCCGGCGCAGGTGAAACTGCGCCGCGGTCATGTGCTGGGCAATTACAAGCCTCTTCCGCATTCCGTGAAGGTGCAGATCCTCGAGGAGCTCGTCGACGAGACGGATTTCGACGCCGTCACCAAAGCTGCAATTCACACCGCTCTTGGAGCTGCTCCAGGACCTTCCTAAACTTCGTCTCCTTTTTTGTTACGTCGTTGTCTCAGCGAATAAATTGTTACGGAGTTTTTCTTTGAAGCAGCAACCCAATATCCTTCACATATCGAAAACTTTTCTGCCTTGTCGCCGTTCTGCAGCCTCTAAATACCTCGTTTGTTTCACATAAGTCACTCTGCAGTCATTGAATTGTTGCACTACATATGCAGGCTGATGATTCTTAGGCATTCACTCGCGAAACGTAGAGAAACACTGAAAAGGTTCATTTGCAAGAATTTTACTAAGGTGGAGCAAAATGGAGTACGGTAGATCAAAGCAGAAAAAGCGTGCGCGCCACTTTTTATCCTGGTGTCCGCCGCGCCGGGCCGTGCCACAATACTTCGTGCTTCCACATGTGCACAATCGTGCTACTACAACTCCTCCCGTTTTATTTAGTTTGAAAGGTGCGTAACTTCGCTTCTTACCATTTGTCTGATAAGTCTTTGAAAGGAAGACAGCGGTAGGGTGTTGGTGCACTTTTTGAAGTCGGTCAGTGTTCCACAAATGCCTGGGGGGAATCTCCCTCACCGAGGGTGGCTGCCGAGAATGAGGCCATCCACGCTAGATCTACCGGCGGCTCCCTCCCCTCTCTTTCTCGCTCACGTCCTCTTCAGTTGTCGTGATGGCCGAACGTAAATCCCCTCGTCGCCTCACTACCAGTGATAGGAACCTCATAATTGAGTATATTGAAATGTAAGTCTTTTCTCTTTGTATCCAATGATCTATGTACTAGGGCTCAAATAACCGGCATGAGGCAGGCGGTTCAGAAAACCGCTGAAGCCTTCGACATCTCGACTAGCAAGGCCTACCAAATATTGGGCGAAGAAGATCTTTTGAACACCACTTCTGAGGCTAAGAGGGATGGAAGACGCCGACCACAGCTGTCTCGACAAGCAATGCAGACCTTGATCGGCATGGCTCATCAGTATGCTTGCATTTCATTGAACGCAAGCTCGTCTTTCAGGAAGACATGCTCCTTTCGTCAAATTGGAGAGGTTTTCGGGATTAGCAAAACTCATGCTCATGAGATCTATACAAAGAGGCGACGAATTCTATCGCCAGGTAGCGTATTGACCAAAGCGGAGTCTTTTTTCAGATGAACTAGCTGCGATCCTTGTACCAAAGCGAGTTTCAACTTCTACGCAAACGGAGGATCCGCTTCTCCATATCGACCAACGCGTGAGCATGCCGATGGCGAGCCTGCCTCAACAGCCTCAAAAACCCACTCTGCCGGACTATTACATAACGACAGATCAGTGGAATTTCCGTTTGATGCTTCCCACTGTTTGCATGCCAAATCCATGCAATCACGCTTAAGAAACATCCACAAACGTCTATGCGTTATTGGGCTAGGGATGCTTCACTAACGAATTTGAGTCTTTTTAATTCCCGCGTTTAAGAATCGGTTATAACCACAATAATTATCAGGTGACTAATAAATATGTACTTTGGGTAAGAACTCAGTGGCGAGGTAGTCAAAACTTTGCCGTTGGTCAACATTCCGCAGAGTAAGATGCCACCAAAGTTTTCCGCTTGCGCCGAAACCCTTATGACTTAAATTTTTCGTTTTGTTGTTCCATGTTTTATGAGGCTAAGTAGCGTCGTTAATGCGCGAGGATAGAAACCATCAACAGCTCGGCAGTTCGCACAAAGCGTGCTCTCTATTTCAAGTGGGGTGCCGGCGTTTCTCGCTGTAGGTGTTCTACGAAATGAGAAGTGGGTGACCGATGTGACCCATCGCAGCTGCTGGGTCAAAATCATGATGAATTTCTTGCCCAATTTCATCCTCGCCGCTGTCGACGTCGAGTCACGCGAATTTTCTAGATGAATGAAGAAGATTGACTGCGCGAAACAAAGACAGAGGGGGAGGGAGATAAAGCCGAAAGCTGAGATGCCCCTCTCGGCGATCGCGAGACTCAGCGTGAGGAAGAAGTTTCAAGTGAAAGCCCTGGGGCTGAGGTAGTAGATGTTTGCCATCAACGACTTCTCATCCTCAACTTGGAGAGGTGGCGTCCGCCAGGAAACCGAGGGCAAAGTCTATTAACGCAGCACACGACAAAAGTGACCGTTACGTTATTACAAGGTGTGATCGCCCGGGCGAGAGGGTGCACGCAACACCGCGCGCGCCTCTTGGGTTCAGGGGATTGTCGTACAGAGAGGAATTGGCTCAAATCACTGCATTAGTTGTCTTTCTACAGCAGCTTGTGGTCGCGCCAACCGCGGCCCCATCGCTTGGGTCCAGGGTCCATTCAAGCACCCATGGTCGCAAGCAGAGTTGAAACTTCGTTAGAAGTGAATAGGTTCTTTTTCTTTGAGTTTGGCGACAAAGTATGTATTGGTTGGAGTACGCTGCGGCTGTTAGCAGGGAGTACAGCATGGGAAACCAGGACAGCCCATTTTCTTTGTTGTAATGACTTCTTTGATGACCGGACCAACCCGTTTACCGCCTTCTTCAATGGCGTGCGGCCAAAGATTTCCGTGAGCGAGGAGAATGAGCAAGAGAAACGGAGAAGGAGAGAGAGATAGAGAAGACCGGTGTGCGTCTTCCAATGGAGAGAGAATGGCAGAAAGGAGAGGAGACGTTTGCAGGTGGTGTGATAGACATTTTCCGTTGCTGATGGACAAGAATGCGCACGCTCGACTCTGGCGTCAATCAAGATGAAGGAGAAGCGACCTTCAATGGACGAACTTTTTATTTGCACTTCCATGGTTTCACCTGGAGTTCACCGACGCCGGTTGAGACGCGACCCTGACACTCCGTCACCTTTCGAAGTACTTCCGCAGTGTTTCGGATAGTGCGTCTTCGGCGTCTCAAGTCTTGTACTGATGGCGCTTTTGCGGGATTAAGGTAGAGAGAGATTTCACTGCTCGCTGCCCAACGCTCTCCGCTGATGCAAGGGCGAGATTGCATGCGCGGAGAGGGTGAGGAAGAGCGACGACACGTGTCCCGACCTCAACATTCCGCCTCTCCTGCACAAACAGAAGACACGACGAACTTTCTTGCCAACTTGCGACTAATGGAAACCCGGATAGTTCTTGTGACAAAGCTCGCCTCCTCGCAATGTTCTGGTCACAGGTCGATTACCTGTAATGTGTGTGCGCGCCTTCCTGTAAATTCTGTTTCTGTTTCTGTGATGCGCACAAGGTGAGTCGGGGCGCACCGAGGGGAGGAAAGGGCGAGATCTAAGGGCGAGATAGGCGACTCCCCGTTGCTGTGCTGGCCAAAGGTGGTGCGGCTTTTGGCCACGCACTACAACCTCGACACCGCTTCCGTGGCTCTCAAGCAGGACAGTTGAGGAAGACTGCTTTTTTTTGCTTCGAAAGTCTCAACGGCCTTCTTAGTTTCCCACTTTTTTTCACGTTTGTACATACATGCATACGTCTCAATATGTATCATTGATGCGCTCCCCCAAAAGCCAAGCATTCACCTCATAAGCTCTTCTTCAGCATCGAGTCGCGGCTTTTCTAGACCGCGATTTATGGAAATGTCTTCTCCGACTTTGACTCAGGAAGGCGTGCGTCTTGTCCAAATTTCAAGTCCCTATCCTCTTTCTTCCATTCAACAGCATAGCGACGCTTTTCGTAGCATCTCCCTCCAAGCCGGGATCCAAGTCTCGTCATTGGGGGGGGGGGGGGGTAACGCTCCTTTCTGGC
>JAQIXL010002171.1:0-14039 GCA_034700245.1 Poikilolaimus oxycercus | reverse complement strand
CAGGGCGAGGACAAGGAGAAGGGCAGGAAGGGCTCGAAGGAGAAGGCGAGGCGCGGCTCGAAGGAGAAGCCGAAGCGCGGATCAAGGGAGAAGCCGAAGCGTCGCTCCAGGTCCCGCTGGAAGTCCCTCTCGAAGGAGTCGCCGAAGGAGGAGGAGGCCGACGACAACTGAAGCCCCGACGACATCCCCAACTGACCCACTGAAATAAAGCATGGAAGCCAAGTTATTGTGGTGTTTACTTTGCATATTCCTATGAACACTTGTAGCGTTCGTCGGTGGATATAAATGAGTCGATGATTTGAAAGGCTTCAAGAAGAGGGCGGCACTCTGAAAGTTGCGTTTGAGAACTCGGCTGTTCTCGTCCGTCTCGAAGTAGATCTTATAGCACATCTTGAGAGTGTTTGTCCGAAGAACAGCGTTTTTTCATGTGTCTCGAAAGGCGGGCTCCGAGTGACCAATTCAGGTCACCGAGTAGCATGAGAGGCAACTGAAACGACTGCTGAAGAGAAAGGCTTTGGTCCAGAACTTTCGGTCACTTCGAGGGCGAGATGGAGACGGTGGGGGGGGGGGGGGACACTCATGTCAGTCAGCTGACTGGGGAACACTGTCAGAGAACAGTACGAGGAAGACAATGTGTGATCTGACTAGAACAATGGGGAAATGGACACCGAGAAGTGCCCTTGGGAGAGTCGATCGTGGTACGATACCTTCTCCATGAAATGGACTCGTGTTGTCCCTTTCAGGTCGAATTGCAGAATTCACTTGAACGAACACACCGATTCGCGGCACGGTGGCTCGCGGCCAATGACTTCCGAAGCGACTATTCAACTGTTCTCGACAAGTTTCATTGGAAGAGATCGCAACAGCTTGCTCTCGAGCACGCTCTCACCCAGCAGCCAACAAATTGTGTAGCTTGGAGTGAAGACAAGCTTTGACGAGGGAACCCACTCTTTTCTCGCACAACGTTGCGGCTTAGGCACTAGAATGGAATTGTTAGGAGACAAGCTGCAGGTCGGGGGTCGTCGTCGCTGCGTGCTTGTTCTTTTTCTGGAGGCACTCTCACAATTGTCAGCAGCTGCTACGACGTTCTCATGCATTCAAGTTCCATTTCACATTGGGTACGCCGAATTAAATTGCTACAAAAATTTTCATTGCAGTTGAAGGTTCTTTTCAGTCTAGACATCGTTTAGACTCTGATTGTGAGACATTCCAAAAGCAAGCAAGCAGCAGTCATTCGGTCTGTCAAGCCGACATACAAAACTTACCTTAGCAATCAAATCCGAGTCCCTGTGTATTGTCACTTCTGTCGTCGTCGCGAGCGGCGGCGCCTCTCTTCGGCCTCTCACTCTCAAAGGTGAGCTCTCCTCCTCTCCTACCTCCTGGGAGAATATCTCGGCCGGGAAACCAATAAACCTGCCGAACAATTTCGAACTCTCCTCTTACAGTCGCGTAGATGTGTGGCTTTGGGGTCCTCGCCGGCCTCGCTGCCGCCGTCGCCGCCACTCTGCCGGCACTCGCCATCGAATGTGGAAAGGTTCGGGCGAAGGAGGGATTACTGTAGTTTTGCAGAAGAAAAAGAAAGCGAAGAAGACAAAGTCCTCGAACACAAAACCGACGAGGTCCCGCCACTCGTCCGATGAGCGTAAGCCAAACAGAACGTGAGAAAGAGATTTCAGAGGACGAGGAGTCGACGCGAAGGTCGCGACGTCGCCGCTCAAAGAAGCGCCACTCGACCTCCACGCACACCGACCCCAACACGGATCAAGGTATACGGTATCTCTTTCTAGAGAGTCCGGAGCTGATGCAAATTTCTTCAAGTTCTTGATGCAAATGCTTGCAGTGCCTCTGAGCCCTCACGCCCTTCAGCCACCGCTGCCAAAAGGATACGCCGGCGGCACGGTACGCTAGCTAGAGGAGCTACAGTACGCCGGCTTGCAGGAGGGCACAGATGATCCGAAGGAGAAGACCTTGGCCAATATGAATCCGGACGGCCTACTCTACAACAACAATCAGGCGTCACCGGCGGCGCCCTCGCCGGCGCAGCCCAGCATCAGGGCCACGCCGACCATCGTCGCCACACCGAACCAGGACCAGAACCAGATCCGAGCACCCGATCAGCATAAAATGGTGCGTTTGTCCAAACAGTAAACAAAAGGTGAAAAACGAACAATAAACAAAAGAGTAAACAACTCGATTCAGGTTGGTGTGAACGACCCGCAATACCAGACGCTCGCCGCCCTCAACCAGGACGTCTTCGGCAGCAACAAGGCCAAGGGAGCTTCAGGTTTGGTGAATCAATAGCAACACTAAGCAATGGTTGCAGCCAAATCCAAAAAGATTCGAGCACCGGAACAGCACGAGATGGTAACTAAGCCATGTGACTGGAAAGTAAACAATGCTGCAGAAACAAACAAACGATCCGAACTACCAGACCTTGGCTGCTCTCAACCAAGACGTCTTCGGGCAGGACAAGGCCAAGACCCCCGGTACCAGCACCAAGAAGAAGATTCGACCGCCGACCAAGGGCGGCATGGTGAGGAGGCCTCCTAGTCGTCGCCTGAAGCAAAGCAAATTTGAACGAATTGATGAGAGCATTTGCAGGTCGGTGTGAACGACCCGCAGTACCAGACGCTCGCCGCCCTCAACCAGGACATCTTCGGCGACGACAAAGCGGCCACGGCTCAGGATGAGACCAAGCCTCTCTCGAAAAAGGTTTCAACGGGTGACAGTACTGTAAAGCCTTTCAGGAGAAAAGCAAGAAATCAGTGAAGGCGAAGCCGAAGGACGACCCGAAGGAGTCGAAGAAGCGCCAGAAGAGCAAGGCCGAAGGAGAGAAGAAGGCCGGCACGCCGAAGAAGACGGGAAGTCCCGGCGAGAAGACTGCGCCCGACGCTCCGCCGAGTCCTCGTCCCAAGAGCAAGGCCGCCACCGTTTGTTTCATTTAGTGAAGAAGAGGAGAGGAAAAGCAGGCGGATGGGAGCCATGTCAAGATGGTGAGCATGGACGAGAAGAAAACGACGGAGAAGACCGCCGGCTGAGACGAGTCGACTCGTCTTCCCTCCCTCTCTCCTCCACCAAATCCCATTTCGATACGAATAAATCGCTCATCTCAAGTTTATGTGTTCTTGCCTGGCATGAGAGGATATGAGAGGATAGAGACAAGAATGCTCCTCTCCCATCCAGCTTCCCCTCTTGGGTTAGGTTCGGAAATTCGGCTCTCTCTCCTTCTCGTGTGTAGCTTCTCCCCTCTTACGTGGTTCTTTGAAGTGAGAGAACACGCTGTTATTGTCGTTAGGGGTGGCACTGGAATGCCAACGATCGTGCGTGTCGCTGGCCTTACAACCATCGACTGAATATTCATGTTTCTTTGACACATTCGTTGATTTTCAGAGAGTGTTCCCTTGGTCTCTTGTCACTCCGAACTTCAGCACCATTTTGAAAGAGTCGAGAAGTTTCATTCTTCAATCGAAAATGTTCGAAGAGACATTCAGGACAGTCTAGGGAGCAGTCGTGGACGTCGAGCCGGTCGAGTCGCACTCGACCTGAGTGACGTGATAGTCACCGAGGAGCCACTTGGTGCCTTCACAAACTAGCGTCGCCTCGGCCACGCCACCCGTCACACCGTTGTTCACTCCGTTCTCGCCGCTGTTGAACTGAAATCGACAAGTCATCCGTAGCTCGACTCAAACCTCGATCTGCGAGTATCCAAGAGCATCGTTGCTGGGACAAATCAACGTGAGCGTCTGATAGCCTTCAGGCGTCGTGCTGAAAGTGATGCTGCTGAAGGAACGCGCTCCTTCGTTGATGGACAAAAACTGAAGTGGTGCCACGCAGAGTGAGCAGGCTCCTGAAATAAAGATAACTTTTGAAACGACCAGGGGTTCACCTGGAATGCTGGATGGTTCAACGGACGAATCAGTGAAGTCCTCGAAGCCCGGGCTGCCAGTCGGTGGCTGAGGCACATAAGGACAGCCAGGCTCGACGACTGGGCACCATGGTTCGGGCCAGCCGCCTCCACCTCCTGTCGAAGATTCCACATCTGGCGGCGTCGGCCACGAAGGAAAGATTACGGTCACTTCTGGCAGTGTGAAACCTTCGGGAGTGCCGGTTTCGACTTCGATGGTCGGGAAGCCAGTCGATGGCAGCGGAACGTACGGACATCCGGGCTCTGGCTTGGGACACCAGCATCCATCACCGTCTCCCTCCGTTGTTGTCTCCTCAGCAAACGTGCTAGTGATCCATTCTTCGGCAGGCGAGGTGAACTCTTCGATAGTTACGGTCGATTCCTCGGGGAAGGAAGTTGTATCGTTGGAAATAATGATGGTCGTCGTTGGCAGCACATAGGGACAGCCTGGATCGGGCGTCGGGCACCAACAGGAGGCGGAGGTGAGGCCGACAAGGATCGAAAGACTGAACGCGATGGTGGCGTGCATCTTTTTGACAGCAAAGTCTCAACTGTTCTCGTTGGCTTTTAAACCAGTTGAAACATCGAGATCAAATGGGGAAAAGGGCGAAACGCTCGAAAACGAAACAAAAGTGCATGTTAGAGATGGAGGGGGGATTACGGTGTGTGCTTTGTTTGAAGGTGATGGAGGGAGGGGAACAGTGACTTCAAAGAGAGAGGAAAAAATGCGGCACCCTTTCGATTGTTCGATTGTGGCGAATACACGTGCTGATGCCGTGTTGATGGACGCCAAAGCTAATGCGCCGTCAAAGGGGTCGCCATCGTTCTCGTTCATTCGCTCTCCCTCGCTGTCACAAACAAGAAACTTTGAATAATCGCTGGGAAGGGTGACTTCTAAAAGTGACACCACGATTCCCTATGACTTAGTGCTTCTCTCGTCACATACGATTGTTCCGGCACAACGCTCATTGTCAGATAGATCAGATTTGAAGCGATTTATCGTACGGGAGCGGATACGTTGGGTTTTTGGTATAATAGACGAGATTTGGGAGAAGGGAAGAGACGAGTCGGCCTTCTCAGCGGCCCGGTTGCTTCTTGTCGAAGACGTCCTGGTTGAGGGCGGCCAGCGTCTGATACTGCGGGTTATTTGCTCCCACCTAAACATTGTTGTTTATATGCCTGTTTACTTTGATGCCAACGAACCATGCCACCCTGGTTGGGCGGGCGAATATCTGGCGGAGGCGCCGCCGCTCCGGGAGGGGCGCCCGCTGCAGGTGAACGGTTGTAGTTGCCGAACTCGTGCGGATTTGGAGTCGACCCCGCCATCGGCTGGTAGTTCTGGTCGTAGCTCGGGCCTGGTTGTTTATTTGTTTGCTTTGTTTGTTCAACAAACCTGTTCCTGCTCCAGGAGCGCCCTTTTCCACGAAGACGTTCTGGTTGAGATGAGCCAGCGTGTCGTAGTTCGGATCGCGGGAATTGGCCTTGTATTGTTTAGTTGTTTACTTCTTGAGATTTCAGACCATCGCCATGCCATTGTCGGGCGGCGGCCGAATGTTGTTGCCACCGACGGGTGGCGCGTTCTTGTCAAAGACGTCCCCGCCACTACAATGCGCCAGTGTTTGGTAGTTCGGATCGTTTCTCGCGACCTAAATATTTATTTACTTTTTGTTATTTTGTTGTTTACTGACCAGACCACCGGTCTTCGGCGCTCTTATCTTCGGTGGTGGCGGCTTGCGCTCGAAGACGTCCTCGTTGGCGACGATGGCCAGCGTCTGGTACTGTGGGTCGTCCACTTTCGCCACGCCGCCCGTCTTCGGCACACTGATACCTGAAGAGGACGAGGTGGTAAACAACAACAAGTAAACAAACCAGAGGGCTGAACATGATGGTTGTGACGGTGGCGCTTCTTTGAATGATGATGGTGATGATGACGCCGAGACGAGTGCCGATTCGAAGAGCGATTCGAAGTGTGCCTCGACGACCGCTCCTTGTCTGGATGAATTTCTGGAATGTCTCCTCTCGTTGGCATGCAAATTTAGTGCGAGCCTTCGGCTGTAGAGCCGCTGCCCTTTTTGTCCAAGTCGGCCTTCTTATCCTTCTCCCTGCTTGTCTTCTTGTCCTCTGTATTTTTCGACTTCTTTGATCGCTTCTCTCCTGATCGGGACTTCGACTTGCCGCTCGATCTCGACTTCTTCTTTTTCTAGATGCTACCGTTTTCCTTAATGTTACAGAAACCTTTGAACATGTGGCGAAGATCGAAACTGTGATGAAGGCGACAGCGACGAAGAGGCCGCCGAAGATCTCGAAGGGGCTCATCTGAGCCTTAGTGACTAAAAGCAAATCTTTTGAGTATAACTACCGCCCCTGTAGGTTGATTTTGAAAAGTGCGGGGCGTGTAAACGCAGGGTAACACAGGGTAATGAAAACGCAGGGTAACACGGGGTAGCGGGACACAGGGTAAACGTGAAAACGCAGAGCAAGTTGTCTGGGAAGCTCATGATAGACCAGAAACCCATTGAAACCCAGCAGGGCATTCAAAAACTCTTTAGAGTTTGAGAATTAATGAGCCATGCCACATTTTAACACGAACCACGCCCTTGAGAGCTTCCCAAGTGCAGTCACCTTCACTAATTCAAGGATTCGTCGACAGCAGCAACAAAAGTCTCATGAATTCTCAAACTCTAAAGAGTTTTTGATTGCCCTGCTGGGTTTCAATGGGTGTCTAGTCTATCCTACACTTTCCAAACAACTTACCTTGCGTTTACACGACCCCTGAAAAGTGGATGAACGTTTACGTGATTTACAAATCACTGGAGAGCAGGGATGTTAAGGGCCGGCCCGACGTTATCCCGGCGGGTTTGGGCCAGGTCGAGTTGTTTTATACACCACGGGCCTGGGCCGGGCCGGGCCCCAAGAAAACTTCACAAACATAGCACCAAAAGTGTTTTAGCCACGTAGTCGCGTTCAAAATCCTTGAAAGATTTCTCTCGCACAAACGCTAAACCGTATTTCTGACAATTGGTGCGGCTTCACTTTTGCAAAATTCTTGAAGGCATGCAATTGCATAATTGACCCGGAAGTCTAACGCAAGAGAGTTTTTTTAAACTTTATTTGTGTAACCGAAAACGTGCAAGGTACTTTTGTGTTTTGCTTTTTTGAAAATGGTGATTCAAGTTGAGGAGGAAGTTGAGGAGTGCTTACAGCAATTACAAGCGTCGTTTTTCAACGCACAAAAAATAATTGAGAAAAGCTGAGCCCGGAGCTGCTTTTCGTGAGCTTAAAAGCCTCCTAGGTTGACATCATGCCAAAATTTCTGGCTGGCTCGGGCCGGGCCGCTGGAGAGGTTAGGGGATTTCGTTTTCTCGGCCTGTCCGAAAGTTTTAGATCTAAGCCAAGAGCGAAATTTTCAGAAAAGCGGCGAAACGGCAGCCTCTGATGTGAGAGGAGGCGAGAAGTTTACCCTTGAGAGAGGCCGAAGAGAGGCGCCGCTCACGACGATGATTGAAGTGAAAAATGGCTTGTGGTTTGACTGTAGCTTGAAGATGATGTTTCACAGGCAGACAATCGTCTAGACACAGTCTAGACTGCCGGCATTCCAAAGCTCGAGAGACAAGCGAGCCATTCTGTCTGAGGGAGTCATACAAAGCCGCTTTCATCGTACAATTTGAATCCAAGCCTCTAGGCATTTGGTCAACAGTCGTCGTCGCGAGCGGGCACTTCTCTCCACTTCTCCCTCTCTTTGGGTAAGCCTCTCTCCTCTTCTTCTGGGAAAGCATCTGGGCCGGTAAATCAATAAACCTGCCGAGCAACCTCTAACGGTTCTCTCTCTTTCAGTGCACTCGCAGATGAGCATCTTAGAGGACGTCGGCCGCCTCGCCGCCGCAGTCGTGATGACCGCCACGCTGCTCGTCATCGCATGTGGAAAAGTTGAGGGAGAGGAGAGCGGGTTACGGTAGCATTTCAGAAAAAGAAGCCCGCATCGGTGTCGTCAAAGAAGGCGGCCGCTTCCCCGTCGAGGACGGAAAAGAAGAAAAAGAAGCGATCGGAAGAAGAGGGGATTCTAATGATCCCAGGTTACTGTACTTTCGTGGCAACGAATAAAATGGCCGGAATAAAATACCACGGCCAAAAAATACCTACCGCAACCCAAATGCCTGTTCAGATAATCTCAAGAGCCGTTCCAAGAAGTCGAAGTCGAAGAAATCGCAGAAGAAGAAGAAGGCGGTTGCCCAGTCGCCGGACCAGTCGGATCACAAGGCCGCCTCCGTCACTCCCAAGCAAGGTGGAAGGCGGCCCCGAACCTTCTACTGCGCTACTGCGGCATAACTTGGGGACTGAGACAGAGACAGACTGGTGTCATGCTAATGCTGATGCATATGCAAATGTTGTTGTTAATGGAAATTCCCATTTCCATGCTGGACTAGAGCCCCCCCCCCATCTACGCCTTACCTTGCATGATAATGGCTTGCAGTGGAGAAAACCAAGAAGCACCTGCGTCCGAAGAAGAAGGAGGACAAGAAAAAGAAGTCGCCTGCCGAGTCGAAGAGCCAAAAGAGCAAGGCTAGCAAGTCAGGTAAGGTGGCCTCACGCATCACTTTGCCAGACTCGAAGAGGAAGGAGGACGAAGATGGAGGTGTCGTCGTCGCACCGTCGCCTGATGAGCCGAAGAAAGAGGTATCTCTGACACCGTTACCGTAACCCATCTCGCAGGAGGAAAAGAAGCCGTTGGAAGAGGTGACGCCAAGGGACGAGGGCAACGACGCGAGGGACAACAAGGAACCGCCGCCGTCGACCAACAAAAACAAAACGCCTCAGGGTGAAGCGGTTCGATTTGTTTATCCGTAAACAAGGTAAATAAATGCAGGCCAAAACGCATAATCCGAACTACCAGACGCTGGGCGGCATCGGTCCGGCGGGCCACTCCGACGACAAGGACGAGGAGAAAGAGAAGGAGGGTCACAAGGAAGAGCACCAGGACGGTCGGCAGGAGGAGTGGCGCGGCATTCGGCCGCCGAGTCAACACAAAACGGTTTGTTTTCTTGTTTGTTTCATTGCTTAACTACAATACTTGTCTGTTTACAGATGCGTGTACATGACCCGAACTACCAAACGATGCACGGAATCAACGTGGACTTCGGCGAGAACAAGTGGCGTGAGGGCGGCTACGGCTGGGGTGGCTCCCATCCCGATGAGCAGCGACAGGACGGCGCCCCGCACGAGGTTTTGCTTACTTGTTTGCAAAAAAAAACTTTCAGGAGGGAGCGCAGGAGCAGCAGCAGCAGAATCACAACAATCAAGGTGCAGCCGAGACCCCTCCGGCTCAGGAGAGGGAGAAGGAGACCAAGATCAAGTACACGCCCGTCGCCAACTTCAAGCGCTACAAACCGACGGAGAAGCCCGACAGTCTCGAGCCCGCCAAGCAAAGGATGACCGAAAAGAAAAAGAACGCCGTGCCAATGGTTTGTTTACTTGTTTATTCATACACAAAACAATACTCTACAGGCGGCTGTCAACGACCCGAACTACCAGACCCTCGCTGGTTTGCACGACGACTTCGGCGAGGACAAGGAGAGGGGAAAGTCGGACGAGAAGGCGAAGTCCGCGGACAAGCCCAAACCCAAATACCAGCCGAGGGCGGACTTCCAGCGCTACGAACCGCGCGGCGAGGACGACAAGTTCAAGGCGCCAACCAAGGGCGGCATGGTTCGTTTAGTGGAAATAAACAAGACCTTGTTGATCGATAAGAAAAAAAGCAAGAAGGACGTAAACAAGTTCAGGTGGCAACAAACGATCCGAACTATCAAACCCTCGCTGGTGTGGACGGCGGCTTCGGAGGTGACAAGGCAAAGGGCAAATCGGACGAGAAGCCGAAATCGAAGGGAAAGGAGAAGCCGAAGTACCAACCGCGTCCGGACTTCCAACGCTACGAGCCACAAGTCGACGACAAGTTCAAGGCGCCGACCAAGGGTGGTATGGTAAGTAAATAATTCGTCTTCAAAAGTAAACAATTCTAAGGTCGGACAGAACGATCCCGCCTACCAGACACTCGCCGGCGTGGATGGCGGCTTCGGCGCGGACAAAGAGAAGAAGGACAAGGAGAAAGAGGACGGCGGCGCGCCGGCTGCCTCTCCCAACGTCGAATCTCCACACAAGGGCGGCAAGGTAAAGACGATATCGCCTAAGAAACCCCGACTAGGCCAAGACCCCAAAGAGCCAGAAGAGCCAGAGGAGCCAGAAAAGCCAGAAGAGCGGCAGAAGCCAGAAGGACAAAGTGAGAGGCCTGAAGCCGGTGGCGGCTATCGGCTACACACCGAAGCGTGGCTCCTCGAGTGGACGGAATAAAAAAAAGAAGCGCACACCGAAGAAGGAGAAGGTTGGACAAAATACTTCAGGAAAGAAAATGCCAGGTTGAGGAGAAAGAACCCTCACCGGCCGACGCGCCGAAGGAGGCGAACGACGAGAACCCGCCAAAAGAAGATCCTCACAAACTGGACAAGAAGCCGCGAGTGGCCGCCTCGACGCCCAAGGGCTCGTCGAGCAAGCGGCACAACAAGAAGAAGACGCCGAAGAAGGAAGAGGTATCTAAACGAATTCGCTTTAAAGGTCTTTCAGCAGGAGAAAGAGCCGTCTCCGGCCGAGCCACCGAAGGAAGCGGATGAAGACCCGAAGGAAGTGAAGGACGTCCACAAAATGCCCAACACAAATCCTTATCAAAAGGTTTTCTCGCGTGAACAAAGACGAGGTTCAGGTGCCGAAGAACGATCCGGCCTATCAGACGCTGGCGAACGTGAACACGACGGACGTCTTCGGACCGGACAGAAAGAAGGCGGCCGCCTCACCGAAGTCCTCGAAACAGAAGAAAAAGCCGAGCAAGGAAAGCAAGGACAAGCGAGGACGCAAGGAGGTGCCGCCGCCGCCGCCCGGCTTCGTGAAGGCACCCACACATCACGAAATGGTTGAGAATTTAAAAAAAAATAGAAATATTTAGCGAAAAGCCCGCGATCCGGCCTACCAGACGCTGGCGAACGTGGACACGACGGGCGCCTTCGGACCGGACAAAGCGGCCAAGGACGCTGAGAAGGAGGAGAAGGCTGAGAAACCCGCGCCGAGCCCCGCGGCGAGCCCGAAGAAGCCGTCGAAGGAAAAGAAAAAGAAGCACAAGATTCGACCGCCGAAGAAGGGCGGCAAAGTTGGTTATTCAACATCACAGAGGCGAACGCTTCAGGTGCCGAAGAATGACCCGGCTTACCAGACGTTGGCCATCGTGAAGGACGATGTCTTCGGGGATGACAAAAAGAAGAACGAGTGACGCCGTCCTCCCTCGTCTCTTCCCTCATCCTCCCCCCTCTCAACACCCCCCAAATATCTCCAAATCCCACCGTATTCACTTCCCATTTCGATAAATCGTGCCTTGAAGTGCTTGATGAGATCTTTTGGACTTCTAACTCGTGTTGTGACTGAACCTCAAGCAGCCTGAAAGACTGAAGTTTGCTTGTTCACATCACGTGAATGGTGGCATGGAGAACAAGCTACCTCCCTAAAGAGCTTTCTTATTCGATTGTCTAGGAGTGATGGCGAGTAGAGCTGCACTCAAAGGAAACCTTCCCTGCACCTTCAGACAGGTTCTTCGCCTTCTTTCTTTCTCTCCTGTCTCCAAGCTGAATCTCTCCTTCGAATCGGCGTGCACGTTTCCATGTGACAATCGATGCGAATGACGTGATTCATTTGAGTGCGGGCGCCGCGGGTCGGTCGACGATGACGGCACCGTGAGTCCCTCTTCCTTCTCTCTTGCAACTTCTCCCCTTTCCAGAAAGATTTGGCGTCCGGCCGTGCGTCCCACCGGTACACCCAGGCGCCTTCTCGGTATTATAAAGGCCTTGAAATGGTTAACCCAGCTGAAATATGTTTCAGTCATCGGGGCGATCTTCGGCTTCTCGGTGTACATCGGGGCGTCGCTGGCGATCCGCGGCGCGAAGGAGCTCGACCGCTACGAGCTCTTCCTGCAGCACGGCGTGCGAGACGACGACGACGACTAGAGACCGGCGACGGCGACTGCTATAGCCGCATTGGCGATCCCGAAACATATACAAACACCAAAGAGATAAACAAGTGGCTTGATGAGTGAATACTTCAAAAGAAGCCAAAAGTACTTCATGAGATCCTCAAAGTGCCACGAAGAGGAACCAAAGAGCATGAGAGAGTCACGGCAAAATTTTATTACAATATTTACAACTTTTCACAACTTGTTTTAAGGAGAAGGCGTTGAATTAATTGGATAAGTGGAGTCGCACTCAATTTGTGCGACTGCGTACTCGTCAAGAAGCCAGCTTGTTCCATTGCACTGAAGTGTCACCTCGGCCACTCCTCCAAGAGGACTGTTGTAGACGCCGTTGGCACCGCCGTTAAACTGAAAAGTTTTTTGTTGACAGCAAAAAAAAGCGAATTTTTAAAGACAATTTAGAAGCTTTTTTTTTACTTCAATTTGCGAGACCGATGATTCATCTCCACTTGGACAAACAAGCGAAACGGATACACTGTCGTTAAGATTTGTACTGAATGTAACGTTGCTAAACGCGCGAGCTCCTTCATTTTCGAAAAGGAATTCCAGTGGTGCATTGCAGACTTCAGTGCAGGCAGACTCTGAAATAATTGGAGTTTCATCTCGCGATGAATTGTTACCTGTAGGAGGCGACGAGCTGGGCTGCAGTGAAGGCGAGGACGCCGACGAACAACCAATTTTCTTCACAATTAACCCGTCGAATAGCCAAGCTGAACCATTGCAAGACAAAGACACCGAAGCCGAGCCACCCGTGGCCTCGCTGGTTACTCCAGAGATGCCGTCATTGAACTGCAAATTGAATCGCCAAGCAATTTTATCAATTCCATGCTTACCTGAACTTCCGCGTAGGACGATTCGTCAACGCTGGCGCAAGACAAAGTAACTTGTGTACCACTAAATGCCACACTTTCAAAACCCGTTGTGCCGGTAAATTCCAGTGGCGCCACGCATACCGGACAGAAGTTTCCTGAAAATTGTCGAAAGTTCGTTTGCTGAAGTCGATGATGATACCGGGCTCGTTAGTCGAAAAGAATCCCTCTCCACTCGTCGAGTCGCATTCCACTTGAGTCACGACATAGCCGTCAAGCAGCCAATTGGTGCCATTGCACTGAAGCGTTACCGTCGCAACACCACCGACTTCTCCATTAAAAACACCGTTAGCTCCACCGTTGAGCTAAAAAGGATTCATTGAGGTCAGCGTCCCAACCTCGATTTGAGAGTACGAAATAGAATCGAAGGCAGCACAAATCAAAGTCAAGTCTGACCCGCCGAAGAGAATGTTGTCAAATGTCTTGGCGCCCTCGTTCTTCACGAGGAACTCGATTTGAGCCGTGCAAGGTTGACACGGGAAGTCTGAAAGATGTGTTTCAGACGGCGGCGAGTACCTGAACTCGTGGCTGTGGCAGCAGTAAATTCCGTTGAAAGTTCGTAGTATGAAGTGATCTCTCCAAGAATTGTAGAGCCCGCTTCTTCTGGATAGGGCGTTGTGGCTGGCAATGGGACATACGGACATCCCGGTTCCACAACTGGACACCAAGTAGCCAGTGAAACTCTTGGGAGGGCCAGGAAAAGAACCACTGGAAAGAGAACAGACGGTGAATTCATGTTCAGTGGCACCAGAGACTACTTCTGTTCAACTCCAGCTCGCTCTTTTATGAGCGAACCAGCCGCGGGGCCGCCTACCGGCGGCCCTCGCGACTGGCTGGGGCTTCGCCCCAGACCCCCTCGGCGCCTTCGGCGCCTTCGTTGTCCCCCTCCTCTCCCCATCCCCATGAAATGTAATTCAACTTGATTATCGAAACAATAGTTTATTGAAGGCACAGTTACAATAATACGATGAGAGGATACTGGGGACTACTGGAGTTAACATTTGGAAGGTTCGCGATTCGAAGTTGAAATTGAAGAGTTTGAGAATGAGTGGGCGGGTGATAGAAGAAGGACCACTGGGGGTCCGACTCTCAGTGAACCTCAGCACCCGATTGCTTCACTTGCGATCATTAGCTGAGTGCTAATGCCCAACAGAAAGTCTGTCTATCCAACCCATCTTCAATCTCGCCCTCTAGAACTCAACTTCTC
>JAQIXL010002170.1:0-14039 GCA_034700245.1 Poikilolaimus oxycercus | reverse complement strand
TTGAGGACTTCGTCGACTTCCTCCGCCTCGTCCATCCGGTTCAGCAGCAGATCAAAGGTGCTTGAAGCAGAAGCGACCAATGAGAGTTCAGATGACAATGTGGAGAAGCTGCTCGAGCTGGCGAAGAAGTTCAAGATAAAGACGGCGACGAACAAACTGGAGGACTGGCTCATCTCCTGTGATGATTCGGAAGACGATTACGATAAGCGCGAGTGGAAGCTCCACCTCGCCGACAGCTTCGAGCTTCCCGTGCTGCTTGTGAGCTTTCAAAGAAAGCGAGAAGGAGCAGGTCTCGGCCGTGGAGTCGATCAAGTCAAAGGACCAACTGCTGGATATCAAGAACAGCGAAGAGTTCTACAACTTCTCGAAGACGACCCTCCAGCTCCTCTTCGAACGCTTCCTCGAGCTCTGAGCCACCAATGAATAAATTCTGGAAGGGCTTCTATTATGGCGAACTCGCTATTTTTCTTGTTTTCTTGCAGGAAGATAACTTGTCAAAGTGAACCGAAGAGTTGTGCTCAAAGCACAGGCTCGGTCTATATTTTTTATTCTCGAGTAAGAGAGAAAGATGACTCTCTTGTCATGCATTGCACTGTAGAAGAGGACAATGCAACTGCAACTCTAGCGGCAAAGGTCCTTGAGATGGGAAAGTTGAAGCGATTCGAGGAGGTCTTTGTGAAGAAAGTCTCGCCATCTCTCCATGGGGCAGAGGCCGTCGACCAATTCCTTCTCGGGGCAGAAGCTCTGTTCCCGTGTCACATCCTCGCCGTTCAACAACGTTCGAATGAAATAGGCGTTAACTTCTCTTGAGTAAATCTGTCATCGCCTGGATCAATCTAGAGTCTGACTTGCCTCAAAAACAATCCGAGAGCCGTGTGGCGGAGGCAGACTTCGCCGAAGTCCAAGGGCCTCCGAGAGGACGAGAATGGCTTGGAAATGTCCAAAGTTTGTCTTCGAACTCGGAGAGATTATTATGTCGACAGACCTGAATAATGCTGTGATCGGATCGTTGTTGAAGACCCTCAGCCAGGTTGATGACTTGCTGGAGGAGAGGAAGTGTTGTGGTTAGCAATTCCATACCAATCCTCCTATCAAATCCTCTCGTATCAGAGACGGCATAAGCCAACTGAAACTTCGAGTTTCATCGCTTCAAACTTTTTCGGTAAAACTGAAGTCGATTCCATAAGGTAACGGAAGATGCCGGCAATGGTGATTGCCCATGAGAACATCCACAACTTCCAGCGGATCCTAGCCGAGTTCCAGTATTTCGGCAGCTTTTGTCAAAGTTTTTGCTAACTTCTTCTCGAGAGGTGCATTTATGTTGATGTTCATGTTATTGACACAGTTGCACCACTCCTCGAGACAGAATGCATCACTGGGAGATGCCTAGAAACTTATCTTCTCCATGTATTTTCTTACCAGAACGTGAATTTGAGGAGAAATCTTTCGTAGAAGTGGAAAGTAGAATCGATGAGCAAAGGCGACGGCCGTTTGAAAAGAGCTCGCAGTGACTGTGGAGAGAATCCTCGTTTCAATCTCTGAAAGGGTCTCTTCCTTTGGAATCACAAAGAATTACTTTTGTTGAAGAAAAGAGCCGTGTTCTCGTATTTTCTTCTTAGAAAGTCGGCCACATCCCCGGCATGAAGAACGCTTTCTGCAGTCAATCCTCCCAGAGAGCATCTCGAGGCATCAGGGAGTCGACTAAAAACGAAGAAGGGCTGCTCCACGTGGAGATAACGAATGAATTCGGGACTGAGGACACTTCTTCTGTAGTCCGCAAGCTCTCCATGTCGATCAGACTGAAGAGGCTGGCAGACGACGCCCTCATTTCCATTGAGACGTTCCACGACATCCTTCAAATTGCTCGTGACGCGGTCGCCATCGCGAATCACGGCGAGGACTCCTTTCAGTTGATAGCCTCTCATCTCTTCTCCCTCGGTTCCCGTGACTTCGTTGACAAGGAACTTGCAGGCTTCTTGAGAATTGCCTCTGGGGTCTTCCTCGTCGAGATCCATCTCCATTCGAATTCCCTCGACAGCGAGAGAAACAGGCAAGCCATTAGGTGAATCGTCGATTCCTCGTTTCCAAGGTTCTCCGCTGCCCGGGGCGGGGGATTCATGCAGCGTCTCACCTTGGGTCGCCCTCGTCTCGAGTCCTCTTCGATTTCTATGACGTCAGACAAGATATCACTCATCAAAGTATCTCAACCTGGGTAAGCCAAGAATTCCGCTCTGGCTAAATAGAAGTAGAAGAAACAGAGTCAGACACATCGTCAAATAGCTCTCTTATGAAGAAACTGGGGAAGGTAGGAGAAGACGTCGTGGAGGTGGAAACGAGAAATGTCTCAACAACACGACACTTCACTGCATTCATATAGGTGTGCCTGTCAAGGAACGTCGTCCCTGAAACCCACGGTGACATCTTCGTCTCGGGGATCTTTCTTCAATCTGTCATTCCAACGTTACGAGACCTGGCTCGCTTTCCGAGTGTGTTTTACCCAGGGGCGTCGCCTTGAATACGTCGAATTTCAGGGTCAGACACCCCGAATTCGACGTATTTGACCTCTCTGCAAAGAAAACGGCCCTGTTCTTTTTGACCACACTTTTGTAGTCTTCCGGCTCGAGTACGCTCTTGTTAGTTCTGTGTAGTCTTTTTGAGTGAAGACGAATCCAAACGCTTCACAGTGAAACCCTGATTGGTGTTCTCTCCACTAGACTTTTGCCGACGGCGTCGCGCCAAAAAGAGACGCAAGACGATACATTTCTCGAGAAGCGTCGCCCCCCACATCTTTTTCGAGAATGCTTTCAATTCGACGAAATGGGAACCCGCGTTGCATCGTATTTTTTTTCCTTTGAAATCAAGTCAGAGAAAGATGAAACACGCTACACACACTCGAAATGTTGTCACTACCCTCGGACTCTTTGCCACCAGTGAATCAATCCTTCTATAAAGTGGACGAAGAGGAAAACGAGCATCATAATTGAGCTTTCGAAGCGCGCAAACTAGACTCTTGCTCAAAGAAATTGCATCAGCAGCTCAGACTTGCTCACCGGTCGCTAAAACTTCCGACTAGAAAACAATGCAGTCCGTACTACCAGCTTCTATTTAGCGACGCTGTTTTGTCAAAACGATGTGACCACAAATTATATCCTTGCAGTTACTCAAAGTAACATTGCATCAACAAGATAGTGGTAACAATATCAAAACAACAACAACAAGCAAATTGAGTGACCTGAGGTTAGAGCATCAAGAACCGAGCGTCGAGGGCTGACGCGAAGGGTGAGGCGACTGTCGAGACGGCAAAGTAAGAGGCGCCGCCAAGGAAGAGTGAGATTGGTAGGGCGGGTAGTGCTTTGTTGTAGAGCATCAACAGCACCATCGTCAACGTCGCACCCTGAGAGGAATGAAGACTTTCAAAGAAAGAGCCGCTCACCGCAATGATGGCCACATAGCAAGCGATCACCAAGTTCCAGTCGTGTGACGCGGCAGCTTTGCCCACTAGGACACTATAGAAGATGAAGTCGCCAAGACCAAGTCGGATTCCATCTATTTCCAGATCTCTTTAATGAATTTGCTCAACCTTCATCCACTTCAGACTCGGTTGTTGTTGTTGGCTGCTGCATGCTGCTGTCGATGTTCGTGCTTTCGGACCTCGAGCGGAGTTTCTCCATGACGATAGACTCTCGTTTCACGCTCTCGCTTTCCGTCATGGTCAGAATTGGAATTATAATAGTGGCTAAAGCGACTGTCACAACACCTCCGAGTCTCACCTGTGTAAAGCAATCCGGGGATGTCCCTGTCGCCCCTCTTGTCCATCAACCTCGTGAGAATTCGAAGCGGTCCGAAGGGACAGAGGACGGCGAAGATGTCCCAAAGACAAAGCAGACCAAGCAACGCCCAGAGAGTCCAATCAGGAAGATATTTGACGAAGAGTAGAGCCATTTGGACGCACATAGCAACCAGATAAAACTAGAACTCAGTAGTAACTTGAAGAACCACAGCTTACTTGTTGCAAACGACACGGCCCGCTGAAGAACACGCAGAAGACTCCGAGCAGGGAATAATTGGCGATAAACACGAGAAATGTAGGCGATGAGATTGAGAGATCCAAATTTACGAGGACTTCGTAGGAGAAAAGAGCCGTCAAGGCCGACAGCCAGGCGAAAGTCGACACACCCACCCACGCAGAAAGCAGCTAAATTCTTCTATCACGCCAGAAAAACGAACAACGAACCTTGTGGCACTTGAAGTAGTAGAGAAGGACGTAGACCACTAGCAACAAGGCGAAGTAAGCGATAATGCAGAGGGCATTGCCGATCGACTGCAGGAGCTGCGACCATGACGAGGTCGTCGACGTCTCGAACATCGCATAAGACCTCAAATTTATCACGTGCATGGCAACTCTAAACGAATGCTTACAGAGGAGTTTGCTTGTCATTCGTAGTGTAGAACTCCATCGAATGCACGATGGCCGCAACGACCGCCATGGCGATGGTTAACGGCGCGTAGAGTCGAACCACGTGATCCAGGCCATACAACGTCATCTCTCTTGCAACTAAACAAGTAAAATGAAGCAGTGGTAGAGATCAACCTTCACTGCTAGTGAGTCCACTGCTAGATGCCAGCGGCGAGTGCGTCGAAGCATCAGTTGAACCGACGTCGCTCTCGACGAAATCTGGCTCGAAAACGCTATCCGAACCGCTCGACATCATTCGATCTAAAAACCAGACTCGTTTACGTCATCTTGCCTGTGGGAGTGCCAGCGGCAATCCCGGTCAACGAACATCCACGACATCCAAAGAAACAAAACGAAGAAGAGCGCGCAAACAAAAACAAATCAACAACATAAAAAAATCGCGCAAATTCACACATCCAGCTGGAATTTGTTTTACTGGATGCGGGATATGTAATAGTCGCGGAAGTTGGATTCTTTGATTGTTTTGTTGTTATTCAGCCTTTAGTGTAATTTCATGGTCAGAGCTCGGAGAGCATTTGATGACGTTGAATAATTCTCGAACAGGTTTGCGACAAGACTACGGCAGAAGACGCAAAAACGTTAAATCAATGGTCATACGACGTTTACAGCGTCTTCCCGTGACCGTAAGGGCACTGTACCAAGGTCGGCAAGGGTCTCGACTTGGGTCTCACGTAGACGTCGTCCGGGATAAACTGACCAATCGAAATTGTTTCGCTGGGTGAAGCGACACAAGAGAATCAAGAGGAGACTCTGAGCACGAAATCGTTTAAAGCGCGAAATTCTCCACTGTCAGGAGAGCTCTGAGGCGTTCTCTTAGGTGGTTTTTCTGCTTTCTTCGCTGACTTCCGAAGCCCCCCCTCTGGGCACAATTGTCAATGAAGGCAGAAGGCGTGCTCGACGTGAAGAAGGATGAGAAGAGCGAGAAGAGGGGCGAGTGTGCGTGGGCGTCTCTTCACCGCCACCACCGACGCACGACGCCATCGCCGCCGGCGTTGGCATCACACTCCCCCACGGAGAGGAGTCTTTCTCTCGTTTTTGTCTCTGCCTTCTCCCCCAGATCTTGTCTGCCGTTCTCGAGAGATACTCGTAGAAACCAGAACACACCCAAGGCGCTGGCGTTTTTCCAAATTAGATCAAGGTTGACTGTATGATGTTGATATGCTTTGGTGCAGATTCCTTCAGGCGAATCAAGTCGAAGAGAATGGGACGAAAGATTGAGACGATTCATGAGACAGTTGATTGGACCAACTCTTTAGTTGCAGAAAAAACGAGCATCACCATTTCGTCCAGCATCAGCCTCTAGTCTTTATTCGTTCTTGTCTAATTCTCTGATCAGCATCAACATCCTCCACCTTGACTTCTCTTCTGAAAGACCTTGATCAGTCGTTGAACTTCACACGCCCATAAATCTTCGCTGAGGTAAGCATTGGGAGTAATAAATTGACAAAAAGTGCAGCTCGGGTACGTGACGAGGCATAGAAGGAGGCATGGAAGAGAAGGGGGCGAGGAGCTGGGAACGGGGGGCGACCGATCAGTCTTGTCCATGTTACATGACAGGTTGTAAAGCCGTCTCGAGGCCAGCTCGATGAAAATATGCGCGGCAGATAAGAGACGATTGTAAACAGGCGTTTTTTTCAACACCCGCGACGCACCAGACGGACAGGGAAGGCGATGGCCGCCAGCCCGTCGCGTTGCCCGGGCGGCCTGATATCCGCGACGAAGACGGCGTCCTTCGCCCGCTCACCTCCTCCGCCTTCTCCTTCTCCTTCTTCGCTCACACCGTTTTGTTTAAAGAGATCCCCAGATCTTAAGAGACCTTTAACAAGCGAAGCCCCCGAATTAAATAGAGAATTGGTGCAGGGCGAGAGAGAAATGCTTGTCTTGATTGGCGTAACAAGAAGAGGTAGCAGTCGAGTTTGACATGAGTGCGTGGGCCGTCGAGGCTGGCCAGTTACCGTACCCCGTCGCGTTGCCTAGCCATTGAATGAGAAGAGCGAGTGGATAAGGCAAGACGCAACGCACTTTTTGGGCGCTTGTTCGACGATGTCTTTAAACGGGTCTTTGACCGCCTACGCGCGTGTTGAAAGTCGGAGGGGGATCGCCGCGTTCTGTCCCTGAGGGGGGAAGGGACCGCGGCCCCTCCACGCCCCTCCTTGTCGCTGTAGATTTTTGGGGGCTGTAGCCAATTGTGTGTCGCGCGGGTCCTCGAGTCCTCACGCCTAGACTCTCCTCTGGCTCTCACAGTCAAAAACTGTCTTCTTTGTCTCTTTCAACGTGAAGTAGAAGAGGGAGCGACGAGAAGGCGGTTTCTACTCCTCGGGGCGGGCGCCCCCCGCGAACAGTCTTCCCTTCTTGAAACTTTTCAACTCGCTGAGTGTGTCGGTGCTCGCTGTAACAGAGTGGCTCGGGATTCCTCCCTTGTCTCCCTTCTCTCGTCTCTTCACTCCTCCTTCACGTCGTCTTGCCTTCAGAGGTCGCTCTTCTCCTTCTTCCTCTTCCTCTTCTCATGCACGACGACACTCCTCGCCTCTCGCAGAAGTTCTTCGCCATCGGGAAGCGCATCCCCAAGGGTGAGTGATTTCGCCTCGAGGCCTTCCCTCATCGCAACACCGTCGACAAGACGAGACGCGCAAAAAGCAAACCTCGAAAATGGACGCAATCGGGGGGATTTTAAGACGCGCGCGGGATTTAAAGCCTTCGAAGAAGGGGAACACGAAGAAGGCGGACGGCGAGACGAACGTGTGTGTGTTGTAGATGTGAAGCGTCACTGTGGGATGTGTCGTCAGCACGGCATCGTCGTAGAGACTCGAGGACACAACTGCGCCTTCAAGGCGTGCGACTGCTCCAAGGTGAGGACGCCTCTCTCCCTTCTCCCCGATCCCTTCTCTTCTCGCCGGGTGAAGGCCGAGGATGGGCGCGCGCTCTTTTCGACAGAGATTTCAACATTCTCTCCTTCCTTTGCAGTGTGCTCTCGTTCGTCAACGACGCTCGATCATGTCCACGCAGATTCGCCTGCGAAGGGAACAGGACAAACGCTTCGAACGAACGAATGAGCCGGCCGAGGCGGACCTCTTGCCCGGTCTCGCCGCTGATGCCAACTCCTGCTACTTCTGTCAGAAATGCAAGAACCACGATGTGCTCGCCCTCAAGAAGGTTTGTTTCGATGGAGGAAGCCAAGATCTCCTTTCCAGGACCACAAGAAGAAATGTGAATTCGCGAATTGCCATTGTGAGCAGTGCGAGCTGATTGAGACGCGTCGGACGTTGGATCGCCACATCAAGGGAAGCCGCGTGAAGGCCGTCGGTGAGTGTAGCGCCACGTCTTCCTTGATCAACACCAGTGAGGGGGCTGTCGAGAATTTTAAAGACTTTCTTAAAAACGAGATCCCCGTCGAGTCGGAGGCTCCCCCTTGAGCTCAGTGGTCGGCGATGGATGAGAGGGGAGGGGAAGGAAGACCTCGGAGTTCTCTCTCTATTCAACACATTCTCTTTCAGTCGATGGAAAGACGAGCCAGGCGGCAGCTGAAGAGAAGATGGAGGTCGTCGACACGAAGGTCGACGTCATCACAGCCCCTATCGTACCCTCTCCTCCCACATTCACAAAGACGACGACCGAAGTGTCCCCGCCTTCTCCGTTGCCTGCCAGCCCCTCCACGCCCATCAAGCCCATCGCCCTTCCCGTTATCGTCCTTCCACGGCCTCTCCTCGAGGTTCTCTTAGTGAAGGCGGCACACTGACAGTAACATTTTCAGCCACAACCCCTCTACGCGGACGTTTCTCTCGTGCCAGCGTTGCTGCCGTCCGAAGTGCTCGCCCTCTCCTCTTCTCTCCTACCAACTCTCACTCCAACTCCACAGTCTCTACTGGCACAATATGCCTCGTCGGAGTTGAACACCTTGATCTCGAATGTTCGACAGATGGAGGCCCTTCTGAGACTCCACACCGGGGCTCCCATTCTTCTCTGAACACTCTACTACTTCTCTGCATCATATGCTCACACCAAAAAGCTTGCCTTTTGTTTTCTTTCTCTCTTTCAACTTACACTTTACAACCTCTGCCGGTATCTTCTGCTCCTTCTCTGTCCAAGAGTTCAACTCTGCTTTCTCCTTTACCAAAACAAGCCTTAGTATCTCTTCTCAAGAATAAAGAAACTGCCTGATTTTCCTGAAGAAGAGTGAGGATGACGAATCAATCCCCCCACGAATATCCGATCAAATCACCACGAGGGTTTAATTTTCGACGCCCAGTTCTTTCGATCATTTCGACGTCCGTTTAAGCCCGTTTAACGGGATTGTCTGTGTCCATAAGAACAAGGAAAGGCGGCTCACCATTTTTCGACGCCTCAACGCCCCCCACCTCTCCCCTCTTAAGTTGAGATCCAGCGAGAGAGATACCTTCGCTCTCCGCAGAAAAAAAGCAATAGCAGTGACCGCATCCCCCCATACTCTCGATCTTTTTTGTTTGGCTTCGCCGAGACCGGGTTTGACTCCGGCTCCTTCAACGAGTGAAACGAAGCGAGACCCTGAAGCTGGTGAATCTGAAACGCGTGGCTGTAGCAATGTGACCCAGAGTGAAACTTGGCTCTCGAAGCGTAATTCGCAATGTCGATCATCAGACTACGGTAGAAGCGGCGAACGCTTTTTGTTCGTCTCTTGTTCGTTTTGGTTTTGTGAAAGAGTCGTGAGATTGTTAGCAACTTTTCGTTTTCCAGGCAAGCAAGACTTAAGAAGATGGCTCAACAGCAGTCGACATCAAACAAGAGGGGACAGAATGTAGAAGGCGAGAAAAAGATGTGGAAGGTTGAGTGCATACTGCTTTGCTAAACACAGGACGGTTTAGAGAGAGATACCGGACTCGCCGAAGAAGTCGCGTGGTCTGACAGCGAATCAGCTCCGTTCCGAGAAGAAACTTAACGCGAAGGCTAACATCGAGATTTACTACAACGGTCATGAGCCCGATCGATTCGCTGCACTCACTATTGAGGGCATTTTGGCTCCTCTGGCGAGGCACTATCGTGAGTCGCACTTGGACGTCATTCTTGTTTAGAATCTCTTCTGGAAATGCCAGTGAAGCCCGTCAAGCAGCAGCCCTACTTCGTCTCGGACAGCAATGACCCGGCGAAGCCTCCTGCGAATCTACCTAAACTGTCGGACTACGCTCTCTCGTAAATGTTCTCTTCTACAAGTTGTTTCGTTGTTAACGATAAAGTTTCTTCAGTATAGTTTGTGTCTTTGAGATTCATTGGCTTGAATCCACAAGTTCTGTTTCATTTAGTGGTTGGACTTGAACATGATGCTCAAAATACGGTTGCTGCGCTTGGCGCGCACACTTTTCGTTGTTAGACTGCAATGTTAAAAGATCGGCTGGGAGGCAGGCGCCTTTCTTTCGTTTTCATGGTTCTGTTGCTTTCTTTCGTAATATTCGCCGCTACGCGACAAAACACCTAGTCGTCTGCTTGCGTCCGAAATAAAATACAATTTTTTCAGCGTTGATTGATGCTAGATGCTTCAACGAGCTACGTTCAACTCATAGTTCGACGCGGTGCTTCATATTTATCTCGGTTAGTTGTTGTTTATGTGCTTGATTTGTTGTCTAGGAAGAGAGGTTTATACGCAGTTCTTGGCGTTGAACGAACCGCAACGTCAGAAGAAATCAAGAAAGCGTTTGTGAAGCGCTCCACTGAAGTTTGTTCAAGTTCTTCCTTATTTAATCGGATTGTTTCCTAATGTGTAGCTGCACCCGGATCGAGCCGGTGCTGAGGATCCACTAGCCAAATGGCGAAGTCGTTCTCGGACAGAAGAATTCATGGAACTCAAAGTACTGCCTCGTTGTTCCGCTTTATGCTTGCTCAGGAAGCCTATGACATTCTTCGCAAGCCCGAGAAACGGGCCAAGTACGATGCCGAATTAAACGCCGTGTCAGGAAATGGCGGTTTTCTGAGAGAAGTAAGAATCGTTGTAGTAAGCCTAAATGGCGAATAAGGTATCAACATCGAACTACCGAGAGCCAACGGTGCTTGACTTGCAACGGGCACGGAATGAGTCCTACACGGGGCCGTCAAAAGGAGTCATCGATACTGGTCTGTTATTTCTTTTCTTACTTTTCTTATTTAGCGATCTATTTAGGTCATTTTCGAGATCCGCTAAAGGAACTGGAGAAAGAAGAGCGCAAGAATCGCGGTCTCGTTCTCATTGCAGCCGTTGTTCTATGTGCTATTCTTGTAAACGTCGGCTATGTTAGGTGAGCCATCGCCTGATTTATGTCATTAATTCCGTTTAGTTACTTGCAAGCAATGAAGGAGAAGTCGGCAACCCAAATTCCAAGGCGCTAAGAAAAATAGACTGGTAGAGTAAGCCATGGTTTGTGCATAAGATTGTTGTATAAATAAATCGTTATTCTTCATTGAGAAATGTTCTGCATAGTTTCTGTCTATGAAGCGAATACCTGTCTTGTGAATAGCGTACTCATCACCGTTGTTTTAGATGTTTCTTCGGTTACGTGCAAGCAGTTTCCAGCAGTTGCGCACTCGCTATAGTCGCTCCGGGACTACTAATAGGTATGGATTCTTTCCATTCCATTTTGTCTTCAGCGCGATGAAGAACTATTACGAGGTTCTCGGTCTTCCGAAGGATGCTACTCTTCGGCAGATCAAGACGGCATATTATAATCTCTGCAAGAAGGTCAGTGAAGCTGTTACTGTGCCAATCTCTGAGGTATTGTAGTACCATCCAGATGCCGGTGGATCTTCGGCCGGCCAGACGCGCTTTGTGGAAATAAGCGAAGCTTACGAGACTCTGCGGGATCCAGAGCGTCGTCGTGCCTACGATGCGGTTCTTGAAGGAGCGAGGGGTCCGGAGTATCCTGGAGATCCCTTTCAGGTTTCACCATTTTTAATTTGAAGATGGAGTTTTTTTAGGGCTATCAGCAACAAAGAGCTACGTACCATCAATACGGAAATCCGTTCGCAAGGCAGCGCTATACAACCGAGGAATATCAAAGAGTTCGTCCCGTGCTTGGTTGCAATCTATAGATTTGGGAAGAGCTACGGAAGCAGCAGCGGCAGGCGAATAATGGCGACTCGGATGCGTGGAAGAATTCTGAACGAGAGCGACTATGGAGAGAGTTTGCGGCGAGAAGAGAAGCCAGTTGGGCCGAATTTCATCGAAGGTAAGACTTAAAACTGTTTTTGAGATTCCTAGGTATCCAAACGGTCCGCCGGGTAGCATGCAGTTCAAGTTCAACAAGAACCCGTTCATAATAAGTCGAGGTATTTTACGGAAGATGTTCATCATGTATTTCTGCGCCTTTTTCTTCGTCTCCATTGTTCAACTTTTCTTCAACAACGACCAATCGTAAGGACTCGTTTTGCTATCATGACCTATTCAGAACTAAAAACCTTCGTCAGAAAGTGTTGGAGCAACAAGAGCAACATCGGCGCGAGCGGTTGGCCAGGATGATGGCAACACCGCCGCCTCCCAGCGACGTGAGCATCCCACCTCAGCCAGAGACGCAATGGGAGCCGGTGTGGTCAAGCAGCGAGTCGAGCAAGTAGTCAAGCTTTGCGGGTTAGACTTGTTATGTTTCTTATTGCAACTAGGTATATTATGAGATGTAGATAAAATTAAGATTGTAAAATAAACTTGACTTTATCTAGAAGGGCAATGGATCTCGGGAAAGATTGAAGAGAGCCTTGACGAGATGGTTGGTGACGGTCCAGAAGACGGCAAACTAAAAGCATCACGGATAGAGAGGAGGGGAACTTGGATCATGATGAAAGGCGGGAGGACGAGCAGGGCGAAGTGGCGCTGGACGGCCTTCACTTCACAATTCTTCTTGCAAGCGCTCATGTCGTACTGCAAAGGATTAGTTCGAGAGGGGAGAACGGACGTTGTAGGCGATTTCGAAGGTGGCACAGTCGAGGCCGAGGAAGAGCACCGAAGTGAGCATCGTGAAGACGAGGAGCGAGAAGCGCCGCGTGACGAGACCGGCCAGCGACACAACCGACAAGATGAGCAGCACGGTGAGGCCGAAGAGCGCCGGCAGACTGCTCGCGTGATGCTCCACCACGTGGTACATCACCCTGAAGAGAGGCTCTAGAGGGAGAGACAGCTCACCCAAGGCACTGCAGCACCTGACGACCGCTCATGGCGAAGGCGAAGCAGCGCTCGACGCGCGACATCGCGACTGGTCGCCCGTCCTTGTTGTAGAAAGCACTGAGATTCTGGAGATGCAGAATGCGCCCACATTGCCTATTTCCAGACAGCGAAGAGATGTGGAGGTGCGGTCTTCGGCTTGACCTCTGTTTCCTCCGCCTCTCCCGTCGAGGTTTCTCCGCTCGCTTGAGGTGGGATCGAGAGCTTGAAAAGAGAAAGAGCTCAGGACGTGCGACACCTTCTACGACGCTCTCGAGTTGCCGCTTACAGCCAGCCAGCAAGAGATCAAAGAGGCCTACTTTCGTCTCTCCAAGCTGGTTCCTTTCCTTCCACTGCCTTCATCTCCCACAGAAGCACCCAGACCGTTCTGGCGGCTCAGTGCAGGCTTTTGTCGAGATCAGCGAGGCCTACGAGTGTCTGCGAGATCCTCTGAGACGAAAGGTCTACGACGACGCCCTCAGGGAGGGACGCTATGTTCCCGGCGCTCCCTTCGAGGTTTTTTATCCTTCTCGAGAAGACGGAATAGACGGCGAGCGAGAGGACAGAGCGCCTCTGGCGCGAGTACGTCGCTGCAAACGAGCGACATCGCGAGCGCGAAACAGAAGAGCTCTTCTCCGGGGTGGCGGCGCGCCTCCGACGACGACGCCTCCTTCTTCTTCTACTTTTGGTGGCGGCCGTCCTAATAGGCGTCTTCTCCTTCTCCTGGTCCGCCGACCGCCTCCAAAATGACCTCTACTCACATCGATAAAGCTCTAGATTGAATGGTGTTGTTGCACGGGAGAAGAGGATGAAGTGTTTGAATGGAATATGAAGGTTCAGAATCAGACGAAGAGTCAAGTTGTTGGTAGAGAAGTTCAATAATACACAGGTGCTCCCTCGGGCGAATTTCTAAGGGTTTGTGATAGTCAGCCAACGTAAGGAGGCGCTTCGGAAAAAGAAATTCCATTTTCAGCAAAACTTGACGTTTTGGCGGTTTACCCAACTGGTTTGCTTCTGAAAACGAATCTGAGTGCATTATCATGCTCAGCGCATCAAACTGCATAGGACAGCATCAAAGGAAAAGAGAAAAATTGCAGGAAAGGGTGTTAGGAGGGCGATTTCTGGAAATCAGGCTAGTTGGAGACGACATCTCGCGCGACCCTCTTGGAGCTTATTTGTCCATAACATGCCCATTATCTCAATGTGCAGACACAGATCGAGAGTCCCTCTATCGAATGACACCAAAATATAAGTGGGTTGCTAATGAAACCACGTCCATTATCCCTGCACAAAGTGAGGGATAAAAAGCGGCGGATTTACCTAAAAAGCCTTCAACGTTGCCGAATCCTTTTCAATTCTCCAAATCTGCCAATGTGCAGACCTAGAGTGGATGCCAAGCATCAGATTGATACCAAAAACAGACAGGGTTGC
>JAQIXL010002169.1:0-14039 GCA_034700245.1 Poikilolaimus oxycercus | reverse complement strand
TCGTAACTTCAGACGATCCGTTACCGCTCCACGGGAACTCTACAAGCGTGAAACTTTGTCCTCTATTGCGCTGAAACTCGCGCTATCGGGTGACGTCGAGTTTGTTTGTGAATTCGAAAGGCATCTTCCCAAAAGTCCCGGAAAGTGAGTTCTGGGTTGCTGGAAAAGCGGCTTGCCGGTGATAGAACTCTTTTGCCTTTTTTCGACGTTGTAGAGCTCGTCGAGAGGAGCAAAACGCTATATTACATGCGGGGGTTTGACTTTGATCTGTGCAAGTTTGAAAAGGAAGTTGCTAAAACTACGTTCTACCGTATACTCATCAGGAGTGGTCCGTTTGAGTCCGTTCAACTCGCATTCGTCTCCGTTCGGTGTGGGCTACAACTTATCTGAAAGCGGCGCCAATCGGAGAACCTCGATTTCCCAACTTCCGCGGGTTTTCGATCTACACAGAAATTTTGTAATAAAACCTTCGGCTAAGCTTTCTTGAGAATGAGGAGAACAACGTATATTACACGGCGGCGAAAAGGTTACAGTGAAAGAGCAAGAACCTGGAGCTTTCAATCAGATAGAGGAAGGGTGCTAGAGATGGATCAAATAGGAGAGCCAATCTAGTAAAATTCCTAATGGCAGAAAGGAAACTGGAAGTGCCTTCCAATATCATACAGACTTGCCTGTTCCATGGAGGAGTCCTCGATCTTCTCGTCGAGGCCGCCACTCGAGCGCCGAGGTTCCCTCGAGATCCGGCTTCTGCGTTACAGTACAATAACACTTCATATTTCATAAAAATGTTCATAAACGGCTCGATCTCGACTGATTTGGAAATTGCAATTTTAGTACTGTCGTGGAGACGCAAGAGATGAGAAACGTGAGGAGAATCAAGAAGGCACGAAGGACTCGATAGAGATTGGAACCCAATGCTTTCCTTGAAAACCCTTGCACGAGTGCTTGCAAGATTTCGAGGACTACATATCTCAAAATGAAGACGGATAGCGAAGAGAGAGTGGGTGAGAAGGACGCAAATCGGCGACTGAACAGCCCGTTATAGAGACGGACGACGCTGCCTTCCACTCTCCTTTTGATACGACGAGGCGCTGCTCTTTTACCGCCAGCTCGCGTGCCGCCTTCGCTTTTTCCGACCATCTTCACCCGCATTTGTAGCCGTCTCACATTGTAGAAGCCATTAACGTCTAGAAGGCGAAATGTCTCGCGCTAGGAAAAGGCAACAAAATGCGCGTGACCGCCAGCAAAATGCCATGTTCGGGCAAAGACTCATAACACACATTGGCGTGAATACTCCGAGCGCCTAAATTCGGGTCGACGTTTACTGCTGAAGAATTAAAGGAGTGGCCGAGAGTTTCTGCTTGAATTTCGTACTCTTTCTAAGATATTTGCTTGATAATAAGCAGCAACTGGCAATTGCGAAAAACACTTCGATGGCAATCGGCCGCAAAAACGCCAAATTCAACAAAATATGGCATATTCTGGACATAAGCAAAGGACAATGGGACGCTTTTTATCGTTTGTCCTTGCCGTGTAAAAATGCGGCAAAGGCACGAAAACGGCAATGAATGAAAGAAAGAACCCAAAAAGCCCCGAGCATCCAACCCGACACAGCAGCGACTGACGACGCATAAGGACAAGGCTTTCTTTGGGCAGGAAATGGACACATTCGAAGGTAATTCACAAGGAGTGCATCAAGAGATTGTTCGCGCCCGTGTCGAAGGCTAACAGGATTAAGAAAGCATGAACGGATGAAGGAGCTTGAGAATAGGATTAAACATCTGACATTTGACATTTATTCGCATTTCAATCTTTTCAGATGTGGGAAGCTCTTATAAGGCGATCCTGACTTCATCATAGGAGATTCCTGCGCTGAACTTCTTGGCTCCACGCGTTGCGTAGAGCTTCCTTGGCCGCGTCTTCGCCGTCCCTTCCTCTTGTCTCTCGCCGGGCGTGGAGAAGGTGACTCACTTCTCCCAGCAGGGTGGCATACGAGCCTCGATCCCCGCCGTTCTCCAGCTCAATGTTGTGGCTGGAGTCAAACGCCGACGCCGTTTTCGCTGATGACGACGCCACCCTCGACAAGCATCTCCTCGCCTCGGCCGATGACTCACGCTCCTTCCCCTCTTCGTGTGGATTTCATTTCCAATCTTTCTGTCTGCATTTCATTCCATCTACAATGCAATACTTGGAATGCGAAATAATAAAGGCGCTTCTCATTCTTACAATGGGCGAGCAGTTTTAGATCGGTCTGCTACTCTCTCGAGCCAGGCGGCGTGGCTCACTTTTGGTCGATCATCTTCGCCTTGTCGAAAGTTCGTCGTGAAGCCCAAACAAAAAACTTCAAATCAGATAGCTGAGATGTTCGATACGTTCTTCGTTGTACTCCTGAAGGTCTACCTTCAGGACTACCATTACTATCATCATGCGACGACCCTCGTCTTCTTCACTCATTTAGGTGAAGTCGACGTAGATGCGTTTCAAAGTAGAATTGCCTTGCAGTGGCCGAGATGTCGGGCCCGACCCGGTGGAACATGTTCATCAACGTCTTCACACACGCCGTCATGTACCCGATGATAGTGTTGAGGCAACTTGGCGTGTGAGTCTGACACCAAAAACGCGTCAACGAGACACCTTGAAGGCGCCTTCCGCACCGGGTGAATGTGACCTTAATTCGTCTTCTGCTCGCACAAGCAATCATCAACAGCCTCAATGTCATTTATGTCTACCAGGTCAAGGTTCGGAATGTTGCCAACAACAATGCTGTAAATTGAGAAGCGCGGCTACGCCTGTCATCAGTCGTACCCGAACCTGGCGTTCTCGGGCTTCTTCTGGGCCTCCTTCGTCTTCCTCTTCGCCCGCCTTCATATTAGTTTGTCTTTCTTAACAAAATGCCAAAATGTAATAAATTGCCAGATTTCACAGGGCGTTGGAAAATGAAGAATACCCAACGCCGCTCGCCTACCATGTCCAGCGTGGAGACGAAGAGTCCACTTCAGCGGTCGTCAGTCGCTCCCAAAACCCTTGGATAGAATCGGTTTCTCATTGTTCGCGTGCGGGAAAAGCTTGCCAGCATGTTACGAACATTAGCTGTTTTGCTTTTTTGAAATGACATCGCTAGTTGGTTTTGTAAACGAGAGACCATAGCATAGGTCGTAGCATTCGGGCCAGATGACGTTTGTGATGCACCCCGTAGTCTGTGGCCACTTTTTGTCGCCTTTTCCTCGTTGTAACAACAGCGAGTGTCAAATGCGCAGTCGGGACTGAAGTTGGGGAAACCGTTTTTCTATGAGGACTAACGGAGTTTCGTCTTCCAAATTTTGACCATCGTCGGCTTAGTAAAGAACAACTTCTTCTCGACGTACCTGAAATGAGTCAAACAGCTGTTGAATAACGAAGACAAGCTCGAGCATAGTTGTCAGACTCAACACGCTTAGCATTCTGGGCTGAAAGGACGCATTGCAATGGTTCAAAGCAAAACAACCAAGTTGCCATTCCCAGCACTCGTTATTGGCATCATCGACGACTCCTCAAGAAGAATATCAACATTCATAGAATCGATGTCCAAAAAGCCCTCAAGTTTAGCCATTATTGCATCGAGGCACGAATTTAGCCTTGACAGAACGCGAACTGAGGAAGCAATCTGCACAGCGAAATGCGGGACTGGCGGCAAGTTTGTGAAGCGCCCCCGGTTTTGGCGACGGCGGCTACAGCGCTGGCTACGCGAATGGCTATAATCAAGAAAAACAACGTATGGCTAGATTTTTTCTCTAAAACTCTCTGTGTTGGCTTGCACGTTCTAAAGGCGACCATTTGAGGATTTCGTTTTCCAAAACTTGCACGGATGAAAGGTCAAATTTGACCTTCCTAATCTCATGCGAGATTCTAAAAATGGAAGTTGCAGAGCTTGAGAAGATTCTGCTTTTCGACGAAGGCCTCATCCGCGGCGAGCTTCTCACTTTACAGAGCCAGGTAAGATGAAGAGAACACCCTTCGTTTGTGACGATTGAGCGTTGTTCATGAGAAATGCTGATTGTACACACTGTTGATTTTCGGCATTCAATAAAAATGGTGCTTGAAGAAAACAAGTTGGGTGACTAACTGTTCGCAAAGACTAGAAGGCAGATACAAGATGAACATACTGGAAGAAGGTTCATTCGAGTCCGAGTTGCAGTCGCTCATGTGAACGCTTCCATGGCTGAAGGCTCTCACGCTCCAACGTCTACTTGATCTTCTTGCTATTCCAATCCAGCAGAGGTTGCGTGGACTCATTTGCAACGAGCAAGATCGTCAACGCCAGTCCCAATGTCATTCCTTGCAAGCGATTCCATGTGAGCTTTAACTCTTGACGTGTTTGCAGTTTTGAATTTCCTATTTGTACAAAATGTTTCAGAGAAACAACTACAGCGGCAGATTACGACTACTCGACCGAAGGCGACTATTCAGACTACGACGAAGATGGTTGGGATCCGAGAGTCGAGGACCTTTGGGGCTTCGCCATCGGCAATATTCTCGTCTCTTTTGTGGGACTTATTGTCTATATCGTCGTTATTGTGGCAAGCAGCATTTCTCAACGTCAATCTCCAGGGTCTTCGTCGAGATTCGGAGTACAAGAAAGCGCCAGCCTCGCAAATCATGCTGCATCTTGGTATTTCAGACTGTGCTCAACTTGTCTGTCATTTTATTTCTGGGATTTTTATTTGGCGAAGTCGAATGGGCTTCGATGAAACACTCAATGTGGCAAGTTTAAATAGCTCATAGGAAACAATTCCTTCAGATTGTCGGATCGCTCATATCGGGAATGTGGTTCCCGATGCTGGTTTTCCATGCCTTCCTCTCGATTCAACGCTTTTTCGCTATAGTACTACATCGTCAGACACATTTATTCTTCAACTATAGGAACAATTCGGTAGATTTGATGACCAATCTTGATTGATAGAGTTTTAAGATCTTCATAGGCGTCATTTGGCTGCTCTCTCCAATCATATTTGGGCTGAACCTCTCGCCGTGGTGTGGTTATCGATTTCATCTCTATGATCTGTGCTTCGATTATGACACCGACCTTCTTTTGGCTTCCTGGGTGATGTGGCTTGATAGTTGGCTAATCCTCATTGGCGTTGTTATCTCCGTCGTCGCATACGCTGCCATCTTTGTCTTCATTTTTCTTGTTGTGAGTAATTTAAGGGTTTACAATCTTCTCGCAGACTTCGAAGAAACCATCATTCCGCGAAATGCGAATAACCATTCAAGTCTTCGGACTCTGCTTTTATCAACTTATTTGCTTTGTCTTCTGGACCATCGACGACGGTGGCGAAGCAGACTGGCTTCCGTATAATCACATCCAATTCTACTGCTCGGAAATGATGTGGATTGTTCTCAACGCAATACCACCATTTGTGTACCTGGTGTTCAACAGGTTAATCGTTCATGCATCAAATAAAACAGATTTATGTAGGTCTCTTCGAAAGCGCTGCATTCGTCTCATTCATGGAGCCCTTCGCTTATTTCTTGGTCGACTTGTAAGTTTTAGTTCGACATGAGGAAAACAAAAACTTGAAGGTAGCTCGATGGTTTCCATTGCCGCAACAGCCTTCAACGACGAACAACACGAGGAAACGATCCAGAGTCTCTACGGTAATCCGTTATTTTAATCAGTGATCATTTTTCTGTTGAAGATTTCGGTTCGAGGCAGTCTTGCTGACGTGGATTGAAGGATTGAAAAGGATAATGCAACAGTTGAAACATCGATGAATAAATTAGCCGCGAAAGAAGTGTTGGCTTGGAAAACTTGATTCGTCGTAATCATGGGAGAGCTTGGAGTTATTTTTTCCAGTTATTGGTGAGAATGTTGCACCTTCGGCGTGTGGTCCTCACTCTAGTGGTTTGAACCCGAGTATCGAGTAGTAATCGTGCGCTTTGCAACGGAGGCTTGAGAACGAATCCTTTCGTCCGTTGTTAGATAGACACTCTATCCTGATCCAGGCTTATGTTGGTGCTCAAAAGTTGCCTTCGGCTTTTTTTCTAATCGATTCGGAACTCACTCCATCAATTTCTACAACTGTCTCAAAATGTGCAAAAAAACTCTAGCCACTACTTCCTCCTTCTTGTCTCTCGTTGACAGCTGTTGCGCGCTCGCCGTGACTGCTCTGTCTCTAGTTTCTGCCCCCCCCCCCGCCCGCGCCGCCCGTCTACTTTGTAGTGAAGGACCAGAGGTTACGAGTCTCATTGTCAGTCGAGAGGCACAAACTTTAAACACCAGCAATGTTCAACCAACAAGTCGTTCTTTCATACTCAAAATAAACGATTTGTCAGCAAATTTCGAAGTCGTTTATTTGCCTCTTCGAAAGAGAATGCCACGCCTTGTTCCTCGCGTTTCCGCATTTTTTTGTGTGCTTTAAAAATCGCGGCGTAAAAAGGTGGGCGGGGAGACCTCGACGAGGTCATCACTTCGTGCGTACATAAGCACCCTCGCCTGCTTCACTAACCGTTTCTCAACTCTCACATCTTCCAACGACGATGGTCTTCGAACGAATTGCTGCTCAGGCCGCTTCGGCCGCATCCCGAGCCCTCCTTGCCAAGTCTGTCTTCTTTCCAACGGCGAAGATTTCCGCAAAGACTCGTTTCCTGAAGGTGAGACTAAACAAGTTTAGATTTTGCAATTATTTTAAGGCTGCGATGACTGAACGCCTCTGTACGTGGGATCCATTGATCATCGCTAACCGAGGACACCCCACTCAAACCTACATTAACACCTACGAAAAATGGGCTCATGGTAATTTTGGAGTCGTCATTACCGGCAATGTTATGATCGACCCGGTGAGTTTTCTTTTCAAACTGCAAGTCTTGATCTTAGAACAATATGGAGGCATGTGGCAACCTTTTGGTGTGTCGCGAAAACGACAGCCCTCAATTTCGAAAGCTTCTCAAACAACTTGCCGATGCAGGCAAGAAGAACAACACCTTGTTCATTGCTCAAATCAGTCACGTAAGTCGTTCAAAGTCTTTGAAGAAGCTCTCAGGCTGGTCGTCTGACCCCGTTTACCATCAATCCCGAACCTTGGGCTGCAACCGGAGAGCAGATAACAAAGGGCTACATTAAACACGGCGTGCCGAAGGAGCTCAGCGCCGAGCAGCTGCAGACCGACGTGATCCCTCGCTTTGTCCACTCCGCCAAAGCTCTCTATGAAGCCGGTCCGTCCTTATTCAAAGGCACTTCAAATTTATGAAGGATTCAACGGAGTTGAACTTCACGGAGCTCACGGGTATTTATTAGCTCAGCTTATCTCACCAACAGCAAACTTGCGGCTCGACCAATATGGCGGCTCTGTGGAGAATCGCGCTCGGATTGTTCTGGAAATCTATGACGCAATAAGGTCTGACCACTCTTTGCAACTTATCTGGCGATTTCAGAAAGGAAATTCCTGCCAGCACCGGTTTTGCTATTGGCGTAAAATTGAACTCGGTCGAATTCCAGGAGGGTGGTCAGCGCGGTGAAGATGCTAAGACATTAGTGGGTCTCCTTGAGGTTCGGTCTATTTTTGTCCTCTTTCAATATTTGCTCTCTCCGGGTGCAGGCGAAAGGCTTTGACTTCATCGAGATCGCGGGCGGCAACTACGAACAACTCGACCTTCAACACGCGAAAGAGTCGACCAAGAAACGCGAGGCGTACTTCCGCGAGTTTGCCGAAGAAGTTGGTTCCTGGTTCTTTTCTCACCTTGTGTGCTTTGCAGACCAGGAAATCGCTGAAGAACATTCGCGTGTATGTCACTGGCGGGTTTCGAACAACTGAAGGAATGGCAGCGGCCGTTCGTGGTGGAGCAACCGATGGAATTGGTATGGCCCGTCCGTCGACGGCCGAATTTGGTACGCGACAACAAGAAGAGCAGCAAATGAATCTTCTCAGATCTTCCTAATGTCCTGATCGAAGGGCATGGCGATTCGGCGCCAAATACAAAGATTCCGGAAAAAGACCTCTGGCTTGCGGTCATCGCCTGTGACACGCAGATGTGGCAAGCTGGACAGACGACGTTCAAAGAGGCTAACGGAGTCATAAATCAGTTAGTTTTTTTTGTACAATACATTATGAGATGCAAATTCTTAACCCCATTTTTTTAGCGGAGTTGTCGATTTGAGCCACCCCGAAGCAATGGACAAATACGCCGAGCACGCCGGTGCATTCGTTCAGAAGGCCACGGAGACCGAAGCATCAGGCAACCCCTTCTATGGCGTTCTGGAATATCCACTTTCACTTCCGTCGTGAAAAATACTCGAATTTCTCTTTAAAACGTGAGAGCGAAAGCATGATTTTGAAAATAAATGTTTCCTTGTCAGACGTTGAGCAATAGACGATATACCGTTTTACGGTGTCAATATTTTTGCGAGATGCATTCCCCCCGACTGTCCGAAATCATTTTTGAATCCCTCAAGAATGGTGTCGGAAGCTTAGCTGTAATCATGATTGGATATCCACAATTATTGGTTGGAATTTGTGCGCGCCGACGATAAAGTGCTGCAGAGGTGGAAAGAGGGAAAGATGAGCCTCCTCACTTGCAGCACTCTGATCTTTGTCCTCAGAAGAGCGCCGCGAAACCCGATCTAGAAGACTACAGCTGATCACTTGTGGGGAGGTGTAGGAGGGAGTTGACTTCCTCGTTCTTTATTTTGGCTTGCCGGCAACCTTTGGAGGCGTTTGACATTGATCGATTTCAATAGCAATTTCCTTCCAGAGCAACGCTTGTAATTGCTTGTTTTATGCATGAAGTCATGCCCCCATAAGTCGAAGCTCGATATATCCGATGCGTTTGATGTTTGCCGCAAATTTTGCAGGTTCATTGACGATGAATCCGGCTCCCGAAGTCACCACGAACTACGGTTGAATTCGCGGCTTTCATTACGAACTTCAAAATGGCAGCCTCGCCAACATCTTCCTCGGTGTTCCGTACGCAAGACCACCAATTGGCGAGCTTCGCTTTGAGGTCTGTGCTAATGGTATGACAACTCGTTGGACGGTTTAGAAACCACAATCGCCTGATCCCTGGACCGCGACACGGGACGCCACTAAATGGAGCCCGAGCAGTCAACCGTACGCAGTCTATCTGGAATCTGCAGGTGGCTACTCCGAGGACTCTCTTTATCTTTCCGTTTTCACGCCATCGGAAAAGGTAGTCAAAAATACAGAAAAGCATATTTCAGAGTTCGAGTCCAAGCGGTTACCCTGTGCTCTTTTGGATTCATGGAGGTGCTTTTCTCGTGGGCGACGCTTCCGGCAACGGCTACGAGATATAGAACAACTCCTTCCGAGGACGGCCAGAAACGTTGCAGGGATTTGTAAATAACTATGTCGCTCGCGGAATCATTGTTGTGTCAATTCAGTATCGTCTCGCAGCATATGGTACAGGCATTGAACGGAGCCAAGGCATTTGACTTTAGGCTTTCTCGCTCTGGAGAACGACGTTGAATTTCGAGGCAACCTCGGACTCTTCGATCAGGCCGAGGCGCTAAAGTTCGTGCATGCGAATATTGCCGCGTTCGGCGGCGATCCGCAGCAGATTATTGTTGGAGGTCAGAGTGCCGGTGCAGCGAGCACTTCTCTTCTGGTTCTTTCGCCAGTGTCTCGAGGTTAGTTGATGACCTCCTTTAAAAGTGAAAGCATGCAAAGCTTAACAATTTGTGCGCGACTTGCAGATTACATCAAAGCGACCATCGAAATGAGCGGCTCGGCGTGGGACCCGTGGCCGAGGTGCCGCGTCGTGCACAAGTACAGCGCCGAATTCATTGAGCATCTAGGATTGTCTAGACAAAGTGAAAGCCTTGACATAAGTTTTAATTGACGATTAAGGTGGTGTTGAACTGAAGCGTTCGTTGAAAGAAAAGACGACTGCTGAACTGATGGAAGCAACAGCAAAACTGGTTGGTTTTGGAAGATGGAAAGTGGCTTTTGATCCCCAACTTTTCAGGGCGACTCAGAAGACGGACTCAATTGGAAACTCGGTCCAAGCATCGATGGAGAATTCCTGCCTTCTCCTCCCGAAGAACTTGTCAAGACGGCGCCTCCAAAGCCGACGCTCATGGGTCTTTGCAACAACGAAGCGCTATTCTTCAGTGAGGGTTGACAATGCGAAAAAGAAAAAATTTTGCTACTCTATTTTGCTAATCTCAGCTGCTGTTTTTATAAGCGATTCGGATTCTGTTTTGTCAGCAGTTTATTTCAGCCACTCGCGCCTTCCCTGGACTTGCGGGCTTCGCAGTTCACCGCGACGACTGGCCGGCCTTCAACGAGCAAAAGCTTGTTCACGTCATTCAGAAGCACATCGCAAATGCGTTTCACTTCCGTGAAAACTTTGAGGCGGCCGCCGACATGCTCATTCACGAGGTCAAATCATTAAAAACGATTTCAAGAAGAAGTTCAGTATGTTCAAAAGGATGTGCCGAGTTCGCCGGATAACAAGTTCTTCTTGAAACGCTATAACAAGGTCGGAATGCCGGTGAAAATAATTCGCTTTAGTTAATTTCGGACATAATGTTCAACTGCGGAAGCGTGGCTGAGGCGGAGATGAAGCGAGATCTGGGTTGGCCAGTATTTCTCTGTCTCTTGGACCACTACAACGAGGCTCTCTATACCGAAGATGCCCCAGACAAAGGTTTGAAGGTCCTTGGAATGCTCATTCATAGTAGTGTCTAGGAGCCTGCCATAATAGTGAGTTGCCTTACATCATTGGCGTCTATCTCCTCAACAAATTCGACATGGACGCGATTGAACAGGCAAATAATCATCGCTTAATATCGGAAGAAAATGATTTTAAGCGCGTGAAAGACACGTACACTGAGGCAATCGCAAGTTTTGTCAAAGCCATGCGACCGGTTTCGGGCAACGTCGAGTGGCCACCCGCTGCAGACCTTCGATACATTAATATCACGCCACAGAAGCCGGAAATAAAAGCCGGTCTCTTTGCCGAAGAACTTCAGCTCTTTAAAAAGGTTCCAGAACCCAGTAGTGACAATATTTTAGCTCGTGAATCTGGGATTCACTCGCTATCCGAAACGTGAGCTTGTGCAGTGGCATGCAGAGGAACAATGAAGGATTTATTCACGCGGATTTAGATCAACCATTTAGCTAACCAAAAGTTTTTTTTTCATTAAAATAAAACTCTGTTTCTTGGTTACATTGCAAACAAAAAGAATGTTTGTTTTTCTTCGAGGCACAAAAAGACACATTGGCGCCTCATACAATAATTTGTTTATGACAAACAAGGTTATCCTTATCGTCGCCTCTGAAAAGGAGAAGCTTATCGGGGATGAGGACTTTGTCAAAAAGCTAAACCTTTTAATCTCTGCAACAACGCTTTCAATTACTAATCTCGAAATCAAACTTGCTCTCCAGCGGAAATATTCAGCCAAGATACAGCAACCTACCTTGCTTCTCCTGATTAGGGCAGTCGGCATTGTAGCCGTCGTCTCCAAAACCTCCCCATAGAATGCGGTAAGCACAGCTCTCAGCTCTATCTTCACCAGTGGAGGTCTTCGTCCTCGTCTGTGCCTTGGCCTTATTTATCGATTTTTCAGAAAATTGGTTCTCGATGCCTGCTTTTATGGAGGAACCAGACGATCAGCCAGAGGACGAGACAACAATGTGAAGAGAGGCAAGAGGCGGTCAGACGTTAGCCTTCCCTTCCCGCGCTAAGTGTGGACGGCGTCCTGCCAGTCGGGTTTATTACCGAGCGCGTCTTGCCTCTTACCCAACCGTTTTCCCCTGTTCTTGGATGATAATTGGGCTTGGAACTCTAGTAGAAGTATGCATGGCCTCGTCGAAGAAGTAAGAGGCACCAAACAAGCGCTTTAGTAGGAATACATATGTTTCGGATTTGAGTCTTTCCTTCTTCGCTCCATTTCATCAGCTTGAATTGAGTAGGCTTGATTGCGCCGCTGTGTTCTTGTCTTCCTTCTGCCCACTTTCTTTCGCCATCCTATTGCTCTTTCTTTTCAAATGATGGTTCCTCAAAAGAAAGCCTCTCGGCGTGCCTTCGTAATCTTCGAAAAGCACGTTCTCGATCCAGATCGATAAAATCAAAGAAGTAAGATTTTATTGACCCGATGGAATATTTATGGCGCTTCCTTGCTGCCTTTACTTCTTCTCACTGCTGCAGCGGCAGCCATGGCCACTCCTTCTATACTGGGTCGAAAGTCGACGACACATGCAGCCAACGCGAGTGACAGGCCGATTTATGCCAACGTCGGGATGGATCGCCTCGCGGCAAAAAGTGGCACGTGGGGTGGAAACACAAATTTCTCCGGCGGCTCACTCTCGGGAAACGGTTTTCATAGTTTTCCTTGCATTATTCATTATTTTAGTGAACTACGAACAGCAAGCCACACGCGAAGGCTTCACAAGGGTTAACCCGCGTGAGTGTGTGGCTTTCACACCGGACGGCGGTGGCTATCGGATTTTTACACGAAACACGGCGTACGTCACGATTAAGGACCACGATGGAATCCGTTAGACACGTTGAATGGAATCGAATTATTTATCCGCTTCAGTTGTGAGTGAGAACTGGCCGATCCAAGAAAACGACAGCGTGATTTACACGAAAACTGGCGGCCTTCGAAAGGCAAAGATGGGCTCGAAGTGGGTCGACCGCGACGGCAACAGCCACTGAAATTAGGTTCGACCACATATGCCTGAAAATTCCCATTCTTTGTGAAAACAAAAATTTCGGCTAGGTTTCTATTCCAGTGTTTTGAACCCGCTTGGGCATATCACTGCCAATCACAAATAAAGCCGTTAGAATGCAACAAAAACAATGACTTTTTCACTTCTTTCGGAATAAATCGGCTGACGAATGATCGCTTGCAATGCATCGCGAAAGGCTTTATTGTGCTAACAAGCTCGTGAAAACTCATACCACATTTTCACCTTCTCTCTTGTCCTCACAGTCTTTGCACCTTCACTTTATTATCTGATCTTCTTCAAGTCGCCCGTTCTCAAATGGACAAGTGGTTTGATTCGGTATGGCGATGGTTCGCCGATCCTTCTTCACCCCGAAAACCAGACGTCTACAACAATTTCATCGACAATTCTTTGGCTGTCTACTTCATGCAGTTTCTCGACCGAGATGACGCTATTCATCTAGCAAAAACATGCAAAAGGTCGAAAATCTATTTAATTGATAATATTTCATCTTTAGGTTTGCGCGCCTTTATAAGCTGAAGATTGGTCTGCTCCGTCGTTTCGTGAAGTTCTCAAACCTCGAACTCAAGCTTGATCCCTTAAAGGAAGGCTATGCAAGTTTTATGTTGAAAATCTAGTACATGCAACCATACAGCAATCATTAACGCTTGATGGAAATGGAGGATGGCAAAAAAACGGATGCGTAAGCTATGAACACAAGTTGGTGCTTACCAATAATAAGGCAAGCCAAGATGACAAGGTCGACTTTGTACTTTCTGATGATGATACAGTAATTTCCGTCTCCATTATGCGACACCAAGAATGGAAACGAATAGTATTGGATGATCTAGACGTGCTCCGAGATATTGCCGTGTGGTCGTGCTGCGTCGAGAAGGGAACGCATACAGACGCGTTCTTACTTTTGGCGAAATTCGTTGCCGAACGTTTCCTCTTTAAGAAGCTTGAAGTTTGGGAGCTTGACGACCCGACGACGAGTCGAAAACTCGTACGCCTCAATTTCGATGTACGTCGAAGACTAGGCCTTTTGCGATGCAGGAAACTCGACGAAAACGATCTCTTGAGTTGGGCGAGTATTCCAGCGAAGAAATTCGAGTACCTCTATTCAGCATCGTCTTTTAGCCTAAGTCGGGCCTTTTTTGACGATGAACGAATTTCCAGAAGATACGTCAGCGTTCTTATCGCCCCCGGCGCGAAGCGCCGGGGGAAGTTTCCTTTGGTCGGGCCCTTTTACTCTCCCTGAGATCTGAAAACTTCCAGGTCTAGCCGCCGAAGCAACCTTTTGAGCCGCTCTAAAGCGCAGCGTCAATGCGACTACTTCCTCTACACGTCAGTTTTTAAATCTCAGAAAAAGGT
>JAQIXL010002168.1:0-14047 GCA_034700245.1 Poikilolaimus oxycercus | reverse complement strand
TTCGGACCCCCCGGAAAAAAGCCTAGAACAAAATTTGCAACAGACGGTCAGTTTCACCTGAAACGCACGACCCTCCGGAAAAATTCTTAGTGTGTGCGCCTTCTCTCCTTCCACAATCGAGGTGAACCGACGAACAGAACGCTCAAAAAAAAATTTCTCGGCTTAGGCACTCAGAGTCAATCCATTCTCACGAAGAGCGACATCATCATCTGCTCCAACTTCGAGAACGGAGACCCTCGTCGTGAACCGAACGAGCTTCCCTGAGCAGCCAAGATACTATGTAGCCTCAGTACTCGCACAACAAGCAATAGCGGTTCTACAGAACCCGGAGCTGCACAAGGGGTAAGAGATTTTCCTTCAAAAAAAAATTATTCTGTGATTAGTGCCCCTCGAGCCCTCGAGATCAGGAGTCGAGTTCAAGCACTGAATCAAATGGGAACTCGGCTGTCTATCAACTCGGCCAAGATCTACGAGACGAACGTCCTCCACCCAATGCAGCGTGATGCACCCAAGCGCCTGATTGTCTTCGAGCAAGGCACCATCTTGCCCTTTGGTTTCATCGAAGATGAGGACATTATTCCCGAGTCCATTGGAGAAGTGCGGTTTCATCATCCAGCGGTCATATGGGAAGTCTCGAACACGGCGCAAGGTAAATAAATATGGACCAACAAACTAAAACAACCTTAGGAAGAGTGACGACGGTTATAAATCCGTTCGCTGCGGAAAGACTCACAACGAGACCTGACCCCTCGGCGCAGTTCACAAAAACACCTCGCTACGGAGAGTACACATCGGCCTGGTTGTGGACAGTGCACAAAGGAGGTCGAGTATTTCCACATCGACAGACGGCGCTGAGCGAGGGTTCCTTCACTCAAGCGGACACCATCCCGAACCAGGCGGAGATGGTGATGGTCAAGAAGCAGATCCTGTTGAAGGTCGAGCCATTCGACTTGCCGAACAATCTCGAGGAGCGCCTGGAGATACCGGTCAAGGCTCAGGAGAGAGCCACGCTCCTCTTGCGAATATGGACGGCCACGGGCACCTTCGTCAACTATCGAGAACAAGATCAGGCTGAAGCTGCTAAGAAACAGATGGAATCTCGGATCTTGGGTGTGGATCAGCTCGACTCGACGGTCATCCAAGTGGAGCTGGTGCCAAGAGACCAAACACCGGCGGCCGTCTTGATGCTTCAGCGCCTCTACGCGCGAGAAACGCGTATTCGGGCCAATCTCTTGGCGGACAGTTCAAGATCAACCGTCGGTACGGTAATCGAGATGGTGAATGGACCACGAGGAGGCGTGCGCCTCGTTGCTCGCTTCGACCGAGACAGAGGAGAACGACTGTTCGGAGAAGAGTCGGTCCCCGTGGAGGTGCGCCCAGTCCCCGAACTCCCCATTCCGCCGGCATACCTGGAAAAGCTCCGTGACGGCAAGTTCCTCCGAGACATCGGCAAAGCCGATACACAGCACTCGAAGCTAGAGAGAGCCATCCTCGGCTGTTCGGGACCACCGCCTCCAAGTGCCTATCCACTGACAGATTTCTTCGACCAAGACTTGGATCCGGATCAAGCCCTGGCGGCATGGACGGCTCTCGACAACAACGCCGTTATCGTCGGGATTGAAGCAGCCCCAGGCAGTGGCAAGACGCTCACAGCCGGGTGGTCGGTCGTTGCGGCGATTCTCAAAGGAGAAAGAGTGATGATTACCGCGTCCTCGAATGAGGCCGTGGAAGCGGTGGCACGAAGCATCTCGAAGTTGGTGGATCGGACAGGAGACCCGGCGATCACTCGAAGATTCAACGGTGTGTACATAAGGTCAGATTCATTCCATTTAAAATTCAACGGCGTTTACTTCAGGTCAGAGTCATTCCTGGGAACCAAGCCTTATGAGGAGCAAAGAGAGGTGCTCTCGATCGAGGCGGTCACGTTGGCGAGTCTGCTCATGAACGAATGTGAGCTGCAACGACAGTCGGGCAATCTGAACGATGAGCGGAACAACAATGCTCTGAAGATGGCGAAGTCAAAGTTCGCAAGGAAAATGAGCATGGACGCCCGGTTCATGGCAGTGTCGACTGAAGGAGTTGGACGGGTGACCGGGGATCCCCTCGCCGACTTGACGGCGGACGCGTTTCGACGTGCGGATTTCAACCTCGTTGTGGGAACCAACTCGACCCTCTTCCAACTCGAACGCGCGACGTCGGCGATAAAGGGTCCTTGGACTCTGTTCATGGACGAAGCGGCGATGGCACCCGAGATCCGCACCCTCGGAATTGTAGACGTTCAACCCGAGACGGAGCGACTGGTGCTGTACGGTGACGGCAACCAACTCCAGCCCTTCTCCTCACTTCCAGAGTGTCCGGCAAGAACGATCATGACGCTGAGTACATTAACGACGTCACAGCAAAGAGGAGTGGCAAGTGTTGTGGAACTGCGACAGACGTACCGGTCGCACCCGGGTCTCATCCACGCGACCTCCCTCGCCTACTACCAGAACACTCTCGCCACCAAGATCTCGGCGGACGAACGACTCGGCATGATTATCGCTGTGCCAGGACTTCCTCAGCCTCTCTTTCCTGTACTGGCTATCGACCTGCCTGGACTTCAACGGCAGAGGGCCGAGGGCTCGAGGGTCAACATCGCGCAGGCGCAGGCGGCCTCGGAGATCGCTCAGCGAATCCGAAGGAACCTTCCAGAAGAATCGACCGTCCGACTCATGTCCCTCTACCGAGGAGACGTCGAAGCGTGCAAATCCATCGTTCCCACAGACTGCGACATCACCATCTCCTCCGGCGACGGAGCTCAGGGGAGGGAAGCCGAAATCACGTTGGTGGTGACTGGCGGCTCAGGACCCGATGCCAATCTTCTCAAGCACATGACAGACAGGCGGAGAGCGAACGTTGCTACCTCGAGAGCACGAAGCGGCATGGCGCTGATTGGCGACCTCAGTGCGCTCATGAACAACCCGGGCTGGTCGCCCTACCTTCAAGCTCTGCAACAACTGGGCGTCCCTTTCCTCGCACCGCACGCCATTCCGATCGTCTTTTTGGACTTCGTCCGGGAACTGCCATACGCAGAGCAACGAGCGCTGCCGCCGCCGAAGAACAACAAGGAGAAGGATGATGTCGAGCCTCTTAATGAAGCGTGAAGACGTCGAATCCAGAGTGAGCACCCCTCGATCAGTACAACTTTCAAGTTCAGGTCCATGCGCGAGTTCTCTTCCTGTCTCCTCATCAGTCCTCATCAATTATCCTCTCAGACTCGATTCATTCTCTTTGTCGGGCTAGTGGCAGAAATTCCTCGTCTCTTTGTGGTTAGTGTTTAAAAGAGGTGAGTTTAAAGTGAACAGTTTAGATTTGTTGTGAATGTGTCGAAGGCGGAGTTCTGTCGCTGTCGCCGCCGTTGTGCCTCGAGATCTTTTTCCGTTGAGTATACCTTTGTCCAGGTAAGCACTAAGCGGACGCAATGAAGTCTCTCAGAAAGGTCACTCTTCATACTTATTGCAATTCCTCCTTCAACAATTTCTCTTACAAATGAAGTCGTCTCAAACGGCTTGCTCGCTTCTAAGGTTTGTCTCCAATCCGATGAAAAGCAAGTTAGTTTCAGCCACCAAATTTTGTTCTCATTGCCGGCGAGTGTCGAGCCAACGCATGTTCTTTCCGTCTTGATGCGGTAAGCACAAAGTGAAAGCACGAAATCTTTCAGGTCCAGATTCCCTTGTTCAGCGATAGAATCAGCGTGTTCCCGCCAATGTAAGCAGCAATCGGGAGAGGCTTCAAGCCGATTTAGGTTCTCCTTGTTCATGTTTCTCTAGTGATTTCAATTTTGTCGGCAGGATTAGTTCAACAAACATGGTGAGCGAGATGGAAGAAACTCACCAGGAACATAGATGCCTTTTCGTTGTTGCCAATTATTTGGGTTTTCGTCTTCCTTTTGGGAAACAGCCATTATCATTATTCTCACGGTAAGCAATATTTACCCTCCAAGAATAATCACACTTCAGAAGAGTGTGTTTGTTAGTTTGGTTGAGCTGTTTCTATGTGTCGATTGCGTTGCGCGGAGTTTCAAAAAAAAGGTAGGTGAAAAACAGAAGAACCTAACGAGATAAGTTTGTAGAAAACAAAAAAAAATATGTGTCGCCCGTCGTATTGTGCCTGCATCGGGGCTGTGGCGGTGTCGTCCGTCAGAGTACTCGACCTCTCCGATCCGCCGAGATTCAAACAAATGTTCTTGAAATTCAGAAATTGATAAAGACGTCATGATTCAAAAGCCGTGGACTTTCAAGCAGAGGTTCTGCAACCTTTCGGTTTATCTGAAGCAAAGCTTGCCCACATAGCACTTCCAGCAACCGAAAGGGTTACGCACGAATATAAACTTTCAGATGGCAGCCTTGTGCCAAATTGAGGAGCAATGGGTGGTCATTGAGCCTGCCCTAGTCGATTTGAGCTTCTACATGAGTTGTATTGAAGATCTTAAAGAGGACCACGTGGAGAGGCGGATCAGATATCGCCGCAATCAAGAGCGATGGCCTCCGTTGCCTGAGACAGAGAAGGCTCTCAATCAGGCCATTCTTCATGTGGCGCGAGTCGTCAACACTATTATGAGAGCGGCGAAATGCGAACATGCGCTTGAGATCGATGAGTGGGATGCGAACATATGGAAGAGAGTACGAGACGTGTTTTTCAACGTTCACGTCGCTCTCAATATCGCGTCAATGATAGAAGATCACTCAGAAGAGCTCCCGGAAAACCAAATCACGAGCTACAAGAGACGAGTATTCGATCTCAGGGAAAAACTCGAGGACATGGTCATTAGCTGTGAAATGTTTTGCGACTCCATTCTCGCCGAATTCATTGAGTAGTGCATCGCAAAGCGGGCTGGACGCAGAGATTTAAAAGGTAAGACAGAAAAACGACAAATTGAAGTTCATTTCAGAAAAGATGGGAAAATAATCAAAAAAAAAATTCGCGTACTTGTCATTTCTCAAGTGGGGTCTGCGCCGGTGTCGTCCGAAGTAGTACTCAGCCTCAACACTGTCTGATCCGATATGTGCAAGCGACGGAATTAATAAAGATGTCATAAATTTAGTAAAGCGAAGCCGCAGATACACAGAAATTTTAGCGCCTGAGGGCAGGCGCTTGTGAAGGTTGGGCGTGTCGTACTAGCGTGGCATGAGCCAAGCGGCGGGGAAAAGCGAGAAGAGAGAACACGTGAACGGCTGAGTCATTCGAGCTTTCAGTGAGACGTGAAGAGAGACAGCGACGCCATCGAGCCGAGGCGAACAGCGAGGCGAGATGCGACGACGAGGCGGATGAGGCAAGAGAGAGCTGACGAGGGAGCCGTCGGACAAAAGGAACAGAGAAGAAGCAAGGACGCTGAGAAAAGCCCTGACTATAAAACCGCCCATTGAACTTTGTAAAGGCCTTCGAATAAACTGCTTCCTCAGAGAAGAGTTGATCGTTGTGAGAGCGAACGTGAGGACAAGGGAGAGATCAAATAGCGCGCAACTGGTAGCAGCGAGTGGTTACGATCCACCGCAAGCGGCGGGGAAAAGCGAGAAGAGAGAACACGTGAACGGCTGAGTCATTCGAGCTTTCAGTGAGACGTGAAGAGAGACAGCGACGCCATCGAGCCGAGGCGAACAGCGAGGCGAGATGCGACGACGAGGCGGATGAGGCAAGAGAGAGCTGACGAGGGAGCCGTCGGACAAAAGGAACAGAGAAGAAGCAAGGACGCTGAGAAAAGCCCTGACTATAAAACCGCCCATTGAACTTTGTAAAGGCCTTCGAATAAACTGCTTCCTCAGAGAAGAGTTGATCGTTGTGAGAGCGAACGTGAGGACAAGGGAGAGCCTCTTCCCCCCCCCCTGGTCAAGATCACATAGCGCGCAACTGGTGGCAGCGACACTCCCGATACCCTCCCCCTATTCGCTACTCAGTGCCCCCGGTCTCCACTAAGAGAGACTCGAGGATAAGTTTCGTTTCGCCGGACGCGGCTGAAGACGCTGAAAAGTGAGTCAAAAGGAACTCCGAGCCAAAAGGCAAGTGAAAGTTTTAAATTTCGGTGAGGCACGGTCGGGGTGTTGCCCCCAGCCGGAGTCTCGATACAAAGAGTAAAATTTGCGACGGTGTATTGGGTGTCGTCCCAGTACATTCGTTGAATACAAATCAAGTATGGAGCCGTCGCGTAGCGAGTACTACCGGCAGGGTTCGTTGTTCCCTGAAGCAACATTCAACAGGGTCGACCCGGAAGAGGCTGTGAAGATCTCTTCACTGAAGGAGCTCTGTAAATTGCTTGCGGAGTTGAAACGTAGACAGGAAGCCGACTTTAGAGTTCTTGAGCAGAACAGCCGCAGGATGGCGGGAGTGTATGGAGAGATCGTCGCCGGCTTGACCAAGAACACGTCGGGTGTAAGTTCTTTGAAAGACAAGGTAAAAAGTCTAGAAAAGCAGGTGGAGGCGCTAAGGAATGACTTGAAGAAGGTGCTTTCTGACGACGATGAAGCTGAGGAGAACGAAGAACCGGCAGAAGAGCAAGAAGAGGTGGCATCCGATGAGGAACTCGAAGAACCTCGCGCTAACGACGAGGAAGAACCTTTTGTGCCCGAAATCAATGTTCTCGACTTGGACACGTATGCTTTGAGCACTCTTCCAAAATTTAAGGGAGATACCGAGGAGCGTGCTGGAAATCATGTCAGGCTATTGAAAGATGCTTTTGCTCTGAATGCTCAAGCTCTGACAAGCAGAGAAAAGGCGGAAAGGTTGAGGTTCACTCTCACAAACTTCGCACGTGAGATCTTCGACGAATTTGATCCGGCTGTCCAAGATGACTTTGACGAGGCTTCGAAAGCTCTAGTGGATTACTTCGATGCTCCTCATGTAAAATTGGGAGCCAAGAGTGCTCTGAGTGCTTGTCACCAAGCCCAAGGTGAGTCTGTATTGCAGTTTCGAGTGAGACTCATCAAACTCGTGAAGCAAGTGACGAAGGGTTTCACCAAGGAGCAGCAAGAGGAACGTTTGCTGGATGAATTTGTTCAGAGACTTTCTGAGCCCGTGAGATATAACACGAGACTTGCTGCCCCTGCCACTTTCAGTGAGGCAGTGGACAGGGCAATCAACTTCGAAAATATCATGAAGAGCTCTGGTGGTCTCCCCACAGCACAGGCTCATCAACCAGCGGAAGTCCTGCACAATACCGGCTCTTCGGCTATTCATGAGCTTGTCAAGGAAATGAGGAGAATGAATTCACGTTTCGAGGCCCAGCAACAACCGAGGAGAAATCGAGGTGAAAACTTTCAAGAGTACCGTCAAAATTTTCAACAAAATCGGCCTCAGCCGAGCTTTCAGCAATTTCCTCAATACCAGAATGCTCCCGGACCTTCAAGCAACGTGCCGAGGTGCAATTTTTGCAATAGGATGGGGCATCTCGAAGTGAGCTGCTGGTTGAAGAACCCCGTTCTGCGTTCTCAAGGTCGGTTTGGACCAACTTCGACAACCGCAGCTCCCTCACCGAACAGGCAGGTCAATTTTCTGCAACCATCGTCGACGAGTGTCTCGTCTCCCTCAAGCGAGTCCCCCAACTTGCATTCTGACTGGAAAGCAAAGTACGAGGCTTTGAGAGAGCAGAATGAGAGGATGCAGCGACTACTGTATCCAGCTCAGACAGCGCGCTCTTCGACTCCGGAAATGAATGTTATCGAAATTCCAGATCTCGCGATAACGAAGGCGTCTGGTTCGTCTTTGAAGAAAGCGCACATTCCAGAGACAGAAAGTGAGGGAGAAGGGACAAAGTGCGAAACGAGCGACAACAGAAAGCAGAAAAAGTTCAAGAAGTCTAAACAGCAAAGAAGTCGAAGAGCAACAGGGGGATTCTTTACCAATTTCGTTCAGATCCTCGTCATCCTGTGGGTAGCCCTGCTGATTCCAACAACACTCGCTCAAAATGGAATGCATGCAAGTCAAGCATTGCTATGCCATGCGAAGTCGGCAAAGACGCTTTGGCATCTCCCAGCTCCGACTAGGTGTCGACTTCCAGAAATGACGGACGAAGAGCTGCCTGTGCCGGTGAGCTTCGAGATTTTTGCCCCAAACGTCCGAACTTATGAAACACCAGCGGTCGTCTGTCAGACGGTGAAATCGTCGCTGACCTACTATGAGGACATTCTCAATAACATGATCGAGCATCCCATTGAATACGAGGAGCTCACGACGTCGGAAGAGGAGTGCAACCAAATGAAACGGCTGAAATGTTCACATGGTAAGATGGAGACTGAAGGTGACATCGTCAGGACGAACAACGTGATTAAGCCTGTCTCGAAAGGTGCGTGGTTTGGGTGACGACGAGTGGACGACAGATTCGAGCATCAATTGCTTCACGTATAATGTCACGGTGCACTCGCAGCATGGAGATGACAAGGTCTCGTCGGCAGTTGGAGCGATGAAGAGCTGTGAGTATTCGAAGGGAAAATGCACTCTACAAGCAGGAACCTTGCTAATGTGGACTCCAGATTCTACTCAAAAGTGTCGTTTCTCGAGATTGAGATCCTGGAGAGGACTATTTGCAGGAAACAGCTCTTGGCTAGCTGAGTCGAAGGATTTCGCGCTCACTTTTGGAAATCCGGATCCCATCACTGATTGTGGAGAACAATTTGTGGTGAGCGACCAGGGATTTGCTGTTCGTTGGCTTCAGTACCAAACAGCTTTGATCCAAGTCAACAAAGCTCGAAGGAAGCTACGAGACGAGCGACGCCGCAACAAGCGGGCAGCTACAAACAAGAATTCAGAAGAAGAAAGTTCAGACAAGGTAGGCATTGTCCTCACGAGTCAACTCGCAGCGGGACTGGAAGCTGCGCTTGAGGTGGCCAATCACAATATTATGTTCACCTTCAGGCAAACGTTTCTTGCGATATGTTCGTCTCTGAAAATCGTGGAGCGGCAGGCACGACTGGCTTTGGCCACCGATGCTACGCTCACGGCAAGACAACTGTTGAACACGACTAACATCCATGCAAGACGAGCAACAACTACAATTCTGGAGGTATGGCCATGCTCGCCAATCGAGTTCTTGAAGGACTTTACTTTCCGCGGTGAACCAAAGACATGTTACGAATTTTTGCCTATTACCGTTTACGCGAATAACAAGAATTTTTCAGCATTCCTTGATACTGTGACAATGGTGATTAGTGACGCTTCAAGGAGAGTAGCTTGCCACGTAGATCGAACTCAATTGGTTGAACTGGAAGGTAAGATCTACGAAGTCAATCAGGTTGACGGGTCATATAAGCTACTGCAAGAAGATCAATTTGGACGGCACCCGAATGGCCCGAGGTGAAGTTTTCAATTCCACACCTTGATTCAGCAGTGTTCAAAAACATGGTAATCACAAAACTGTCGGACGTTCTCCCATCCACACATCTCGAAGCGGTGTCCCAAGCAGAGAATTTCAAATCACAGGTGCGTCAATTTCTAACTCACTCAGTTGAGGATTCGCCCGAAGTGAAGAAGTCGCGAGACGAACTCGCTTCGCAAATTGTCGACAATGGTCTTTTCACCTTTCTCAAAGGCTACCTGCCATCTCCTCAACAGCTCTGGGTCTTCATTGTGTGCGTTGTCGTCACAATCGATAAGCTGTACAATTGCCTTTTGCCCTGGGCTGTGAGAAGAGTCTTGCAGAGAGCAGATATCGCCTCGGCTATTCGAGCGATTTTTCGTCGGCCAAGAAAAGAGAGAGAAGAGGACGAGGAGGACGATGACATCGATTTCTCCCTGATCGAACGAAGAAGAAGAAAGAGAGAGGCAAGACGAATGCAAAAGGCCACAAGTGAGTCACAGCTTAACGCAGTCGACTACAAGCCGGTGGTGCTCAGATCGGACTCGAACCAACACAGAGAGGAGACAAGAAGTGTGAGGCCAAAGGAGATTCTGGTCATTAATGGACATGTGCAGGCCATCGTGCCAGGGACGATCAACGGAGTCTTTGCTACTCTGCTGGCGGATACAGGCGCCGGCATGTCTGTGTGCAGCGCTAAGATGGCCCCGCTTTTCGACATCTTCGCCTACAAACAAGACGAGAACGATAGGGCGATCGGAGTTGGAGGACACGAGATGGCTATCCTTGGGTTTGAAACGGTCAAACTGAACATTGCAGGTGTGGAAATCGAAGGAAAACTTCACTTTGCCGATTTCGACTCGTCAATGAAAGCCTATGACTGTATTGTCGGCACCGACTTCCTCAAACCCATGGGTTTGGTGATTTTCGACTTTGACAGAAACCTCTTTGGAATCAGAAACAACTTCATTCCCATGGGAAATCCTCAACAACGGAGCCCTCCAAAGGTGAAGCTTCGCGTTTGACTCAACGGTGAGTCTTGAGCCTCGCACGGAAACTCTAATAAGCGTTGAAGCTGTAGTCACGCCGATGGAAATGTCCATGCTTGTGCTTCTGGTGGAACAGTTGAACTCCAAACTGACGGAACAAGGAGTAATATGTTTTCCGCAAGTCGTCGAATCAAGGTGGCGACTGGGTAGGCGGCCTTTGAATGTGTTCCTCACTAACACGAGTAACTCGAAGATTCCCTTGTATGAAGGCATGACAATAGCTGAAGTTCAACCGATGCTAAGAGAGGACGAGCCGATCTTTCTTCCCGAAATTGCTCACTTGCAAGGAGGTGACGCAACGGACATCCCAGATCCAAGGTACAAAGTTGATTTGAGTGAAGCCGAGATCTCAAATTCAGACAAAGCAACTCTGCAAGCTTTGATTGATCAATATGCGGTCATTTTCAGCAAGCACAAGTATGACCTTGGACGATGTAAAATTATGGCTCCAAAAATCGAGACAACAACTCAAGTACCGGTCTCATCGAAGCCCAACTTCATCCCGTACAAATATAAACAAGAACTCAAGGAACACATCGATGCCCTCTACAATGCAGGTATTCTCATTGATTCAAACACAAACTGGCTGTCACCGATTGTTCTCGTCAAGAAAACGGACAACAGCACCAGGCCTTGTGTCGACTTAAGAAAATTGAACGCCCTCAGTGTACCACTAAAATTTCCCTTGCCACGTCTCGAGTGCTTGCTTGCACAACTGGCTGACACGGTCTTTTTCACATCACTCGACATGGGTTCAGCTTTCCTACAACTACCTCTCGACGAAGAGAGCAGTGCGAAATGCGGACTAATTCTGGAAGATAGACAACTACAATTTACAACTATGCCGTTTGGATTGGCTGGAGCGACAAGTGCGTTTGTTCAAGTTCTAAGTAAAGTACTAAATGGTCTAGAATGCACGGTTTTGGCTTACGTGGACGATCTTCTGATCTTCACAAAGAAGTCACGAGATTCAGAACGGTCCGCTGTTCAAGTTCACATGGAAGCTCTTCGGTCAGTGTTTCAAAGATTGAAATTTTTTAATTTGAAGCTTAATCCTACGAAATGTAAATTCATGAAAAAGGAGATAAGATTCTTAGGACATGTTATCAGGGGAGATACGTATCTCCCATCACCGGCGAACGTTGCAGCAATTCGTAATTATCCCGCTCCAAGAACGCTTCTACAGTGCAAACGCTTTCATGGAATGGTCAGGTACTATCGCAAATTTATTAGCAACATGTCGATGATAAGTGAACCTCTGACAAGGCTCTTTAAGAAAGACGCAGGAAAATTTGTGTGGGGAGAAGAGCAGCAAAAAGCCTTTGAAACCCTAAAGGAAATCCTGATGAAAGAACCTGTGCTAGCGCGCAGCCCGATTTTGATGCACCATTCCACGTTATGAGTGATAGCTCGGGGACGGCCTGGGGAGCGGCGCTGTTGCAAAAAGACAAAGAAAACAACGCGCTAAAAGCCATATCATATAGCAGCCGCTGTCTCACGCTGCAAGAAAGACGGCAAAGTACCATCCAGCTGGAACTTGGGGCTTTGCTCTTTGCCGTTCGGTCATTTATGCCCTATCTCTTTGGAGCAGAGGTCATTTTGCTAGTGGATCACGAACCGCTCACATTTCTTTACGAAAAAGCGAAGACAAACATGAAACTGGCGCGCATGATGATCGAGCTACAAGAACTATCACCAAAGCTGAAATTAAAACATGTGGCAGGATCCAAGAATTCCGTGGCAGATGCGCTCAGCAGGATAGAGTACGACGAATCAGACATCATCTCATTGCAGGACTTCGAGGATAGACTAGAGTTTCCACGATGTCTCGCCCTGGAACCAGGACGGAGAAGACGAACTCAGCGAAACTCTAACAAAATGCAAATTGAAACCGACGAGGAAGAGGTTTCGCACTCGCCGGTGGACATTCAAGCAGCGCAGGAAGCCGACGCATTTCTGAAACGAGTCAGAGAGCTTGTGAAGAAAGAGGTGGGTACAAAGCTTCATCCTCTGGAAGAACATAAAGCTCAGGAACTAGCAAAGAAGTGCGTAATGCAAGACAACAATTTGTTCATTCGAGCGGAATTTCTTCACAGTCCTCGTAATGTCGATGCCTTGATGATTCCCACCTCACTGCAGAGCTTCGTCTTTGAATGCTTTCATCGCAACGAACTAGCGGGAGGACACTTTGGCTGGAAGAAGACGTTACTCAAAGCAAGAAGGTACTTTTGGCTGAACATGAGTAATGACATTCGCCAGAGAGTGCAAGCATGTGATGAGTGTCAGCTGAAGAAGAAGGCTCGTCCCCCATTCAAAATGCCTATGTTCTCTCAAAGATTTGACGTCGTCTTCAAGCGGATTGGAGTCGACTGCGCCGGATCATATCCAGAATCTTCCAGAGGAGCAAAGTATGTTCTCTTAGCGATTTGTTGGTTTACGCGCTTTCTAGTGCTGGTGCCACTACCAGACTGCCGAGCAACAACAATTGCTCGAGCTCTCTTGGAGAAAGTTGTGCTAGTATATGGCGCTCCCAGTGAGATCCATTCAGATAGAGCAAGCACTTTCACAGGGGCGGCGTACGATGAATTTGTTAATTTACTGCAAATCAATAAGTCTTTTGCCACTCCTCATTGGAGCCAGGGCAATGGGTTGACGGAGCGCGCGTTTCAACAAGTTCAAAATGTTATTGCAAAATCTCCTAACGGGCCACAGTCACATTCTTGGGACCTAATCCTTCCCTATGCCCAGTGGACAATCAACAGCTCTGTTCACGAATCAACAAGAGAAACGCCATTTTTCTTGATGTATGGGCGCGATCCAATTTTCACAGCGGACCTAATTCTCGATCCTCGCACTCGAGATCGGATTGCAGAAACGGACATCGGAGAGTTTAGATCTGAATTGGTGCACAATCTAAGAGCCGCTTGGTCGGCATCTGCGGAAAATGCAAAACTGGCGAGTGCCAGAGCGAAAGGAACCTATGATCGAGACGTCCGAGAACAAAATCTACAGCCAGGTGAGAGAGTTTTCATGAAAAACTATCAAGTGATTAGAGGCACCGCCAAGAAGTTTCAACACGCATTTCGTGGACAATTCCGAATCATCTCGATAGAAGAACCTCTTGCTACAATCACGGAAATCTCTCGGCCCAACAAACCACCCAGGCAGGTTCATCTAAATCAATTGAAACGATGCATCGAGATCTCCGGGCCAGCACTGACTGAATCGGATGACGGGCAGAACGAGCCGGTGGAGTCCGACGACGGCGATTTGACTGAAAATGACCCTTCCTCGCCAGGCATCGACCCCCCTCCCAGTGTTGAAATGCCGAAACAACACAATTTGCGTTCTCGGCGGCCAAGAGATGCCATCTCTTTGTCTTGAAAACGCATCCAAATTTTTTTTTACTTGCTTGAATCTTACGCGACGCTTCTTCTTTAATTGCGCGACGAGGCCATTATCAGGTCGTGTGCGGGACGCGTCTCTTAATAAGATTTCATCTACTTGGATTTTCTTGGCTTAGGATGTCGCAGTCGCCGAAGTCGGCGACCTCGGAACTCCGAAGAGCCCTGGAGGACATGGACGTCGAGTCTCCCTCTAAGGCGCCCACAATAAGGATTTTTCCGGAGGGTCGTGCGTTTCAGGTGAAACTGACCGTCTGTCGCAATTTGCTGAA
>JAQIXL010002167.1:0-14047 GCA_034700245.1 Poikilolaimus oxycercus | reverse complement strand
TCCCGCAAGTCTGAGAGGCGGCAGCTGAACTCAATCAAAGGTGTTCTGTCCGCAAAGACCTTGAGTTTCCGTTTAGAAATGATCTCGTCGCGAAGACGTCAAACGGAGTCGGCGTCCTCGGCGCGCAGCAGCGCCTCCTCCCCCGAGAAGACCAAGGGCCTCGAAGAGCTTGCACAGATGATCGCCTTTCGAATTTAGTAGGAAAAACGTCAAGCATGAGTGCAAACCTGCAGCACCCAGCGCTACCCGTACATTGAGTGGTGCCGCAAGCCACAGGGCGAGCGCTACTTCCAGGAGTTCCGCTGCCACTTCGGCACCACGCGCACCCACTCCTCCTTCCAGAAGCGGTAGGGCGAGAAGGTAGAAGAGAGGGCATGGGAACAGGATGCGGCGCCTTCTCCGCGAGAGTCGCACGCACGACTTTGAGCGGCGCTTCTCCTCGTCCCGTCTCCCTCTCAACGAGCTCACCTCGGCCGTCTACCTCCAACTCGCCGCCGAATAAATGTTGCTCTTGCCTTTGTCTTGAGCACACATTTTCCTCGTGATGATAGGGCAATTCAGAGAGGCCTTGAGCCGTGACGGACACAATAAGGATTTATTTTTCTGACACAGCAAGTTCGCCGTCATTCAAAGGACAGAAAAACCCCTGCACGCACCGCGATTATATCTTTGAGAACAAGTTGGCGACCAGCCATCGCCTCTCCGCGAAGGAAACGCTGTTCTTTATGTCAACACATTTCACAATTTACGTATTTCCGCCCCTTCTCCCTGCGGGCTTATCTCAACGATACTTCACTCGTTTCCTAACGACTCAACGACTTTGTGTGCGACGTTCTTTTCCAAAGCAACAATGGTTTCTCCAGCCAAATCTCTCATCGGCCTTGTTTCTCCTGGCAGGTATCTTCATCACCGAATGCAAAACAATGACTTGCTTTCAGCGAAGCCATCCTTTACTTTGCTTCCTTGACAGAGAGAAGAGCCAATCAGCGCTTCAACGCCTTCTTTGAAGATTGTGATGGGCAAACAATTGTGGCTGACCTCTCGGACTTGCACTACGACCAGCTGTCTCAGTGCAAGAGGGGCGAGGTACGTTGAAGTTTGTACGAAAACATCTGCTCTAGTGCGTTTTTCTTCAAGACTTTATGGTTGTTCCGATGAGCGATTTCATGGAGAGAGTGCCGTTTCGTTACATGATCCATTTTCTCAAAACCACTCGGATTGAGCGTCTTTTCAAGGACTACAAAAGAGGCGTCAACTGGCAGCCCACAATCTTCGCTGATCTGCAAACCAGTCTAAAGCGGGAGAAAAGGTTTGTTTGACTTCACAGTAAAGTGAACGTTTTTACTTTAAGAAACGCCTACTACGTGAGGATTGTTGCGGTTTGTGAAGTTGAACAGATGGATTCGGTGTCTGAAATGACGGGCCGCCCATACTCGTATCAGACGAGAGTTTGTTCGGTTCAAGACGTAAAGGGTCATGTGGTCAAACTGAGACTCAACGGACAGTTCATCAATCGCCTTGAACCAAAAGATGCCGGAAAAGTAAGGAAGGTCTTTCTTGACGAAAGATCTGTTAGTATGTGGATCTCTACTCGATAAATGTCGAAGACGAGTACAACACTGACAACATCGTCTTCTTTGGCTCTCCGGGTTTGTTTGAAGTCGACATCATTTGGCCGAAGACTAACTGACAGACATCCTAACCATTCGATTGCGATCGTCATGCATTCTTTTCGTCTTGAGGCTTTCAGAATTATTTTATTTGAAGGAATAAACGCATTTATCGCAAATGTAGTCTAGTCACAATTGAGTCCGATTGCCAAAGCCAAGCGTTTAGTACAGTCGATGTCTTCCTTACTGTTAGCGAGCTCAATAAGACTTCCTTTAACAGTCTTAAATTACGGCCATCACCCTTTTGATGCAAAAAGTGGATCGGTGACTCCAGGACAAAACCGAACGCTCTCGTTTGCTGGCAATTCTGTTGTTAAAGGTCGCCCTCGAACACCCTTCCGCTCTCTGAAAGTGACCTCGACTGCTCACGTCACATGAGATTAGTTACGTATTTCCGCTTCTTAAGTGCTTGCGGACATGCCTCATTCGCCTTAAATACCCCTTTAGTCGTTCACTGGATTCACATTCAGCTAAGGATCTTGTGTGTTTTGGAAGAATGATTTCGTCGGCAAAGTCTCTTGTTGGTCTTGAACCACCAAACAGGTAAGCATAACCTCCGAGGAAAGCAAAAGATTGCTTCTAGTGAAGCGATCCTCTTTTTCGGTAGTATCACGGAGAGAAACTCCGTCGAGCGATTCAAAGCCTTCTTTGAAGACTGCGACGGTCAAACGATTGTGGCTGAAGTCTTCTCAGACGCTCACTTTGAACGGCTCTGCCAGTTCAAGCGAGGCGATGCAAGCACAGATTGTTACCACGATCAATGCTTCTTTAGAGCATTTACCTTCGAGACTTCTTTGTGTTGCCAATGAAGGAATTAATGGAGCGCGTGCCCTTCCGTTACTCGATCAAAGTCCTCAAGACTACCACGATTCAACGCCAACAGCAAATGAAAGAGTACAAGAAAGGCGACGACTGGCAGCCGACGATCTTCGCTGATCTCAAGGAGAGTGTGAAGCGAGAGAAAAGGTAATCCTGGCTTGAAAAGGTGATCAAATTTTCTCTTAAGAGACGCCTTCTACGTAAGAATCATTTCCGTTAGCGCCGTGGAGCAGATGGAAACTCCGAACGAGAACACGAGACGCACTTACGACAAGACAAGAGTCGTCACTGTTCGCGATGTGAAAGGCAACAACGGCAAACTGAGACTCAACGGCAAGTTGATCAACCGCATCAGATCAACTGATGAGGGGAAAGTGAGTGGATTCGAGCTCTCAGAGAGTCGATATAGTTCGTGGATCTGTACTCGATCAACGTCGAGACGGATTTCAACACCAGCAGCATCGTCTTCTTCCCTTCCCCGGGACTGTTTGAAGTGAACTTCTGTTGAAGGTCGCCCAAGATTCGACTTCTCTGTTTTTCAATTGCTTCAATAATACAATCCTTGTATCAAGGAATAAAATTAGTGGTCTTCAGAGATTGTCCACACGCAGTAGCACTACAAACGCGTACGAAAAATCCAGAAGAGCGCTACAAGTAAAATTCGTTGGGATACGTATGAGCTGTGAACCAAAAGAGCCGGCAACTTTGACTCTCAAGCTTATAGCACTACGATGCATAATGATAGCTGGAGACTAGTCGACGATCTCTCTAAAATGTAAACTTCGATGCATTCGTCACACGGATATCATAATATAAGCATTTCCGCTCCTTAAGCTTCTCCCTGCGGGCATTGCACTTTCCCCAAATCTCATCGTTATCCACAACAGCCAGCCTCCTACTTGACTCACATCCAAGTACGCCTCGTGTGACTCCTCTCTTCGAAAGCAGCTATGGTTTCTTCGGCGAAATATCTCATTGGTCTCCAGCCTCCAAACAGGTGAGCATTCCATAGTTCTTTTTGAGAGCAACCTTTTATTTACAGTGAAGCCATCCTCTTCTTTGGTAGCGTCTCCGAGAGAAACTCTATGAAGCGTTTCAACGCCTTCTTTGAAGACTGTGAAGGGCAAACAATTGTCGGGGAAATCTTTTCGGACGCTCATTTCGAACAGCTGCGTCAGTTCAAGCGGGGCGAAGTTAGTTGCTTACCATGCGAACTTTTCTTTCAGAGCCTCTATCTTCTAGACTTCTTTGTCTTACCAATGAAGGATTTGATGGAGCGTGTGCCCTTCCGACATTCGATCAAGATCCTCAAGACCACAAACATCGAGCCCCGAGAGTACAAGAAAGAGTACAAAAAAGGCGTCGACTGGCAACCGACAATTTTCAACGAGCTCAAAGACAGCGAGAAACACGACAAAAGGTTCGACTATAAATTAAAAGATGATTCGAACATCTTTTAAGAGACGCCTTTTACGTGGAAATTATTTCCGTTGGGACTGTGAAAGAGACAGAATCGAAAAATGAGGAGAAGGGACGCGCATTCGGGCACAAGACGAGAATCTGCGTCGTTCGTGATGTGAACGGGCATGAAGCCAAACTGAAACTCAAGGGACAGTTTATCAATCATCTCAGACCAACTGATGAGGGAAAGGTGAGTCGAATACAACTTTTATGGAAAAAAAATAGTTCGTGGATTTGTACTCGATTAACGTTGAGGACGAGAGCAACACCGAAAACATCCTCTTCTTTGGTTCACCTGGACTATTCGAGGTGGACTTCTGCTGAATAACATTTGGCTTCACCAAACTTCGGTTTCTTCTTCTCGCATGCCATTGAAAGGCGTTAATCCAACGTGTATCAAGGAATAAAGTTTGTCTCTCACGACGTCGTCGTGCTTGTAATAGTCAGTGCGAGCAAAGAGACTTGAGATCGTTTATCGAATGCGCCCCACCTCGTGGGGGCATTAGCAGGTCACGGCATGACACACCCGAGAGGTAGAAAAACGTCCCTTGCCGCCTGTAAGCAGTTTCAACTCTAGAGACCTGATCTAAGTGACCCCTTTCTCTTGAGGCAGAACTAGGCTCTGACTTCCGTTAGACCTCTCTAAGCCGACTTTTTTTTGTTGGCTTCAGTTTTCAGTATAATTCCTGCAACAAGGCCAATTGCTCATCTGCCTGCCACGGCCAGCCCTTGGGAGAGCAAAGAAACATCGTCCATTAGGGGCGTTTGAGTCGAGAGCTCGACCACGTTGTCCATGGAGATCCAAGTGAGTTGTCATTTGCTTGGAGCATGTTCGTCGACCAGGTCGAGTTCCGCTTTTTCCTGTATCTCGGCTTTGGAGGCTTGGCTATTTTGTGCAATATTCCTATCATATTTGTCTTCTTCACGAAGGATATGCGCAGCAAGTTTATTCTTCTACAATTCTTGGCGTTTGCTGACCTGGTGAGTTACTCAAGAGAAAAAAAATATTTTCAGGTCAATGGGCTTTCTATATTTTGCGCTGGTTTCTTTCGCCTCCAAGTCTTGAACAATGGATCCTTCTATCTTCCCGTTCCGGCTTCTCAATGTCTTCTCTCTTATCCGTGGCCGGTTCTCTTCATTCTTGCTGGTATGATACAAGAAATAGGCGAATTGTATTATTCAGGCCAATTCCCAGCGTGGGTCTGCGTCTGCCTGGCAGCTGAGAGATTTATCGCCATGCACAATTATGTGTGGTACAGAAGAGTCTGGGGCTTCTGGCATAAATTTGGCCTTGGAGTCTTTTCAGTCATTGCTTCTTTGGTGAGCTTTCGTTTTACTGAAAGAAACGTGTCTAGATTGGTCTCGCTTTGGCCTTTGTAGTCGACGGAACACGGATCAGTAGTGATCGTCTCTGTACAGTTTGTGCCTCAACCTCAAGAGTTTACTGCACCGTACATTATGCTGCCAGCTCCCTCGCCTTTCTGTTCTCTTTCATCGTTCTCTTCTATCTCTACCGGAAAACACAAAGCACTAAAATGGTATCGCAACTTCCGACAATCAAAGTATTAGTCGAACGACTTTGCGTCTCATGAAAAGCAACGCCAACGACTTCTCCTTTTCATCGCGGGAATCAGTGTGATCTTCGTCGCGATTCCGAGTGTTTTGCTCGTTCTCGAAGAGTACGAGGTGCCCCTCAACGTCCTGCTTATAGGCAAGAGACGGTCCTTCCGAATAAAGACCATTCTGACCAATTTCAGGCGCAGCCTATTGCCTCTACGCGACGGCGTCATGTCTCAATCTGCCCTTGTACATTGTGTATCGACACGACTTTCGTCACCATCTCCTCGCTGTTCTAACGTTCCGAATGCGACACAAGAGCACGATTATCGCTGTTTCAAGGGTTTGCTGTTTCGTTTCGATGAATTTATGTTCCTTTGCAGCATTCCACGGGTCAATCCTAACGTCAGTTGAAAGGGCCTGCGAATACCCCCCTGGGACACATTTATACCTCGCTTTATTTTCTTGTTTGCCAGTGAATGCTCCAACTTCAATAAAGTCTGTAATAATGCTTTCATGAGTCTCGCAGTTCACGTGAAAGGCACATCACCCAAAGTTCGACCATTTTGAAACTGGACAGCCGATTTGGAGCTGGTTGGAAACCTGCTCAAGCACAAGCTCTGAATAACGCATGTATTGTAGAAGAGATCAACCAGGAAGAGAGGAAACGAGCTAGGAGCAGAAACCTGAAAAAAGCTGGCTTCTTAGGTTGACGTGAGCCTCAAATTTCATTGAATCGCCTTGATATCATGGTCTTATGGTCTCGTCTGCTCTGAAGCAACACGCCAGAAAAAAAAGAAGGAACTACAAGGCGACCACGTGCGCAATTCGTTGCCATGGATTCGTATTGAATGAAGCAGAGTTAATTTGAAGTGAAAGCCTTCTCAGACCGCGTTTCAAAAAGAGAGAACAGCTGCGTGGGCTGAGTTGACTCAGCGAAAAGAGTAGATTGTGGTGGTTCAGGCTAGTGAGGACGTGCGCCTCTTCAGTCTTCGTCCATCGAAGAGTGTCTAAAGGAAGCCTTCAAGGAGACGAAATACGCAGACTGCTCCGGGCACTCAATTTATACTCTCTGAAGGCCGTGAACCGACGCTAATGGCAACATTCTTGTTTCTTGATGTCTGAGGGGTTTGGTCACTCCAATCCTTCAGAAGATTCGCGACTATTACCTTCTTCTGGCAGAATTCGCTGGCAACACAACAATTGCATCCGTGGAAACAAGGCGCTCCTCTTCCCTCGAATTGTCCCCAAACCACCAAATTCACAAAAAAGCGTTTATTGTTTAAAGACGGGAAGAACGAAGGTGTTTTTGGGATCCCAATCGAGGCCGTCTTCGATGTTCACTTTGCCGGCCTGCAACTAGTTGACATTCCTCTCTTACTCACATCCATAGCCTCAAGAAGCTTCCTGTAGATGTAGGCGTAATCCGGGATCGAGATGTACTCCAGATCGTGGACGTACTTGAATATCTTGTAATACTCCTGCCAACCTCTCCTTGCCTTTTAGCGAACCAACCTTTGGGCAGTCCTTGAAATTCTCGCTCTCCCTTTCAGCAAAGTAGAGTTCCTCCTTGCAGTCGGCCAGCTCCTCACGCGCCCGTCCATTCCACGGCAGCAGCCCACACGTGAATTCCATCGTCATGTAAAACCAGCTGCCGACTTTAGGAGAACGAGCGGACTGACGCTTCGACATCGTCGCGGCGGCTCTGCTCCACACCTTGATGAGCGTGGCGCGAGGCGTAGCGCGCCGTGCCGCGGAAAGGCGCCTTCTCTCGCGGCTTTCGGATGTCCTTGTCGTTGTCGACTCTGTTCGCTCTTCCTCTTTTTCCCTTCAACCAACTTGAACTGCCGGGCGAGTCCGAAGTCGAGGATGAAGATCGTCTGAGCCTTGCTACCGTTCCCGCTAGCGAAGTTCTGTGGTTTGATGTCTCGATGAAGGTAGCCAAGCTGAAGCTTCTCTCTCCCCTTTCAAGCTCACATCGTGGACATCCCGAATGGCGGCGAGGGCGTGGATGGCCGCCTTGAGCGCCGTGCCGAGCGAGAAGCAGCCGTTGTAGTTGTCGCGATGCGCCTGTAGATCCTTTCCAACCTGAACAAAGCCCTTGAGAGCACAACGAGACTCACCAGGTCCATGATGAGGAACCTGAAGCGGCCCTTGATGTGGCCCTTGTCCTGCATGCGGACGATGTGCTGGCTTTCGGCCTTCCGCGCCGCCTTCAAGACATGAAGGTCCATGTCCAGGAGCTGAAGCCGTTTTAGAGTGTGATTCTTGTCTTGCCTTCTTCTTCGGATTTTCCACTTCACATTTCATGGCGAACTCGGTTTTGTCGATCTTCTTCGCCACCAGGAAGACGGCTCCGAAAGCGCCAGCGCCTAGCCTCCGCACAACCTGCAGCTTGTCCTCTTTGGGTACTCGAGTCAAAAACGTCAAAGCTGGAATGGCCTGGACACGTGAGAAAATTTTCTGCCATCCAGGTGGGGTGCATTAGAGACTTTCGGCACAGTGAGTGAGCGAGGCGAGATAAAGGACCCGGAAATGACTAATAGGCTGTTCGCCCTTGCTGAACAGTACATACACGCAAGCCTCGACTGAGTGTTTTTGATCCAGCAGGTTGCCACCATAGACAAACACATTTGATGATTTATTCAATCAGAACTGCACAAATTACCGAGTATTCGCCGCGATCTCCCCTGATGGTCTCCTTGTCCTTCGGCAGAACCTTCCTCGCCTCGGCCTCAGCCTTTTCTGCCTCGGCCTTCTTTCTCTGAGCCGTCTGAAGCACCAGCCATGGCAGTTACTGCTGATCTACTCACCTTTGATATCCCCATGAAGACTGGAGGAGGAGACGACCGCTCGAGAAGGTCGCTTGTAGTGAACAGAGTTGAAGACTATGCATAAGATTGCCTCACGAGAAAAAGCTAATTTGATGTTCCCGTATCTCTCTTTGGAAGCCTTGTCGAGGGGAGTGTGTGCGCGCAAGTTTCGCGCACAGTCACAGGACTCTTCTGATAAGAGGAACGCCAGTGTTGGTTTCCTTCCTTCTATCAGCTTCGACGTCCCTTTCCCCTCGAGCTGTTTACTGTGTCGACTCTTTTTCTTTCGAAGCAAGGCTCTATGGCCGCAAAGACAGAGGAGCTGGCTAGGGCGTTCGACACAATCAGGTTCGTATTAGTTTGAGACTCGAAGAAAGTCGTGCAGTGGTTCAATTCTATTCTTCCACTCCTTGCAAAGCTCTGAGAACGTCAACAAATGTTTATTGAAAGACTGTCATAATTCGATGATTGAAGCGGTTGTGATAGATGGTGGCAAGCACAATGAACTCAAGCACTTTCGACCCGGAGATGTGGGTTTCCAGCTCGCTTCTCAAGTCTTTTAGGCCTTGCTCCTTGCGAATTTCGGAATGTCGAAAAACGAGAGAGGCGTTCAAGGAAAAAACTCTCGCTTTCAACTTCTCATCAACAAGACCACAGTTATCAATCCAATTGCGGCGATGAACAAGAACGTGCAAAGGATGAAGGCGCACTGTCGGGTGACTCACTTCGCGAGTCTTTGGAATCTTCAGAACCGAGAGCAGCAGTGAGACCACCTTATCGTTTTTACAAGCGTCATTCCAGAACTCTCTATCGTGTACGAATTGATTGGGTTGGCAACCTGACTCGGTCTCATCGTGGCTTCATCATGCGTAATGTCCTCCTTGAAGATGTCAAGGGAAAGCAGCTGCTCTTGAGGTTGATGGGCCGGCAAGAACGATTTGTAAATGTCGAGATGATCGGCCAGGTTTGATGAAGAAGGCTACACATCTGGTCCATTTGCAGTATATGAACATTTTCAACGCCGATATTCGCAAAGCCTATGACCGAAGAGCCCTAGTTGTGTTTGTTCATGACGATTCTCGAATTCAACGTACAACGAGTCCTTTTGAGATCGATTGAGGAGTGGAGAGAAGCATGTCTCACATATCTTTGGTCTCTCTAACAGTTTAGCAAATAAAGTTCTAATACTGCGCCTAAAATGCTCTAAAATGGTAGTTACGAAATAAATTTTCTTTGTCATTAATCATCCAAGAACTGGTTGAGGACGCTCTGAGGGAGGGCTAAAGAAAAAAGGCTCTGCCTCTCGTCACGAATTCACGTATTTCGTCAGTGTGAAGAGAGCTTGTCTTCTTGTTTTCGTCTCATCTCGCCAACTGCTCCTCGTGTCCAACTGCCCTTTATTCGTTCAACTTTGTTGGTGAAAATTTCGCAACCTCTGGCTCTTCAGCTCCTTCATTTACCCATTACTTCCCAGGATCTTGTCCCTAGCAAGCGATATCGAGGTGGCCTTCAAACTGCAAAACGAGTAGGCCGTTATCACTCCGAAAATCTCTTTCAGAGGAACAACTCTTTTATTTGGGAGTGTAAGAGACGTCAACCTCGGCGGTTATCTCACTGCTTTCTTCATGGATGCACAGAAAACGACGATTGTCGCCAACTGCCGTTCATGGGCTTCTTATCAACGACTTACGATGTTTCAAAGAGGAGATGTATGTAAGAGCTCTTGCAATAGGAAAATCTTTAGAGCATTCGACTGAAACACTTTGGAATGGTTAGGCTGAGTGACGATTTCCTAACCGTCCTCCCGCAGCGAATTGCACTGGAAATCGACGATAGAACAATTATGGAAAGAGTCGATGGACTTTCGATGCCAGCTTCTGCTCCAGAAGCGTGTCAGTTTTCCCAGCTTTAATCGGGACTTCACCAGTAAGTGCCCGGGAATGTAGATCCAATGACATTTCAGGAATCTATTCAAACTAGTGGTTCGAAGTGTTGGTGAACCAGTAAATGAACATGGTTACTGGCAACGAGAAGTCATTCTGAAAGACGTCTCCGACCATCCCTTGACTCTTCGTCTTTGTGGAAACTATTATCTCGATGACATAAAAGCTGAGATGGAAGGAGAGGTTTGCATCCTTTCTGACAAAACGATTGTACTTTAGAAGCTAAATCTACTCGGTGTCGATGTCTGTCCACGGTATGACGGGTCAGGCCTCATCTTGTTTGCGACACACGGCTGGTTTCTTGTCGAACGCGAGACCGAGGAACACGCCTCCGTGAATGACGCGATCGACTAGAACAGCGTTCCCACTGGGGCTGGAGAAAATTGAGGAGAATTCAAGGTCGTCGACGCACCTCCATAAACTAACGATTTTCTTCCAAAATATATCGCAATTTGTCTTGTCAAAACCTCGTCATTCTTTTCTCAATAAATTATTAAAAACTTCATGAAAGGTATTCATCTTTCCCTCGTCGATGCCGGCCATGTACATTCGACAACATCCAAGAACGATTAATCTTTCTTACGCCCTCATTTCAACAGAATTTTCACCCGTTGCCTAGACTTGTTAGCTAGACACCCAGATGTGTCCGTTGTGCAGATCAATGCCGTTGCCCATTTCATCAGCTTCGCTCTCGTCGCTTTGACGATCCATCGATTGTTTTAACAATAAATATTTTAGGCCATTCATGTAAGAAACTTTGAACTAGAGCAGATGGATCCCACCTACATACTTTGCTGTCATTCCAAATCGAGTTGCTGTGAAGCTGCATGAAAACAGTGAACTCGAAAAGATATGTGGAGTCTCTCTTCCAGTTTCTTCTAATAAGAAGCCATCTCGCTTCTCACGTTTGCGGCCAGGAGAAAAGCAGTGAGTGCCTCATTTATCTCGTGACATTGTTCAGAGACTTTTTCGAGATTACAGTGCACACGGTCAAGGAGTCGAAGTCAAATCCTTGGGATAGTCTGTATGTTGTTCGAGACACCTGGCTGCAAGATGAAAAGGGAGTATTTTTAAAGATTCGATGTTGTGGTGAGTATTATGTCAACATGTTCACACAAAAAATCGAGGGAAAGGTGAGGTTATTTTGACAATCTTATCCTTAAAGGTGGTGAATTTGATCGGCGTGGACATCGTTGTTGAATATCAAGGCAGCGGGCTTCGGGCTTTTCCCGCCCATGGATTCTGTATGCTGGAGTATGATAGCGACAGTGAGACGGAAGGGGAAGAGACTGAGGAAGACGATGACGATGAGGATACCGAAGAGAAAAAGGAGTCGTCAAGTGACGAAACCGACAAAACCGATGACATGGAGTGAAGGAAGAAGAAAACGGATCTTTGTGCGTATGAATATTTTGTTTGCAGCATGATGAAATTTCGATATTCTAGATATCTATTTTTGCAACGTTATGTACATAGTCCAGATTCTGGTAATCTTAAAAGAATCCACGTCTACATAAATGACTTTCTAATTCATTTCATATGTATCTATATTGTGTTTGCTTAAAGTTTCTTACGCAATTCAAGGATTGATTGCAATAAAATGCCGTGAGTGAAAGAAAACACGCACCATCACAACGTGCCTCATGCAAGTCGCGTCGGCGTTATCTCTTTCGCTTTCTTGTTGCCTTCTCCCTTGCCTTGAGTCGCCTGTTCCAGCTCGTTTCGCCTTACACTAAGATGACTGACCCGACAGACTTCGATCTTTACGGTCTCTGCATGATTTGTTGTGACGAATATGGTATGGCATTTATTTGTGTAGTGTATTTCTTGAGGGACGTCAAGACCACCGAAACAACTCCCATGCCGCCACACGATTTGTGGCAGATGTCTGCCTAAATTGGTTGAGAGCAAGAAGGGCTGCCCGAAATGCGGGAGAACCTTTTCACCACATTCAGTTCAGACAAATTACGACATCTTGAGTAAGTCCTTGCTCTTTGATACGTCTTTCAGGCGTGATTGGTCAGGTGAACCTTGGCGTGGATGAACCGGGCCCATCGCAGCGAGGCAACAATGCAGCTCCAAGGCAGAACTTTTCACCCCAACTCGGTGCATCTCAAGCAATGGAGATAGAGATTCTTGTTTCCACCACGGCTTGTGGTCTCATCATCGGCAAAAAAGGGGCAACCATCAAGAAGATCATGGTACCTAAATGCATTTTATAGCGTTCATTCTCTTCAGGCTGACACGAAAACGTTCATTAACATCAACAACGATGCGAAAGAATGCCAACTTGGCATGAAACCTCTGACAATTCGTGGCGAACCCGACGCCATCGAGGCGGCGAAGCAACAGATTTTGAAACTGATCGATAAAGTGAGCGATCACAATAAATGTTACGACCATCTTACGAAATTCCGTCCTTTTTCAGGCGGTGGCTACTCGCGGGGCAGAAAGTGCCTTTGAGAAGGAGTTCGTCGTGTCTTATGCAGGCTGCGCTCGAATCGCCGCTTATTCGGCTGTCATCAGCGATATTCGGGTAGGCAATAATCCGTGTAACTATAAGTGTTTATTGCAGCGTCGAACTGGAGCGAACATCATCGTAAGCATGGATCCGTCAGAATGGCGAAATAGCACGAAGCCAGTTAGGATCACCGGCGAGAGGACCGCTGTGAGTTGGCTCTTTGAGCAACTCGAACTCTGTGTTGAGGTCCACTCTGCCTATGAAGAATTGAAGAAGTTCATCGACGACTCCCTCTAGGCATTCCGTGCAGAATCCCCAACACAAACTTCAGAATCAATCGTTTTACTCTCGCCTTCCAGAACGATAAAGCCTTGACGCAAGACACTTGCTCAGAGTGATCGAGACTCCGTTGATAGGACGGCGCCATGGCTATCTCACTCTGCCCCGGAAATGCTTTCTCATTCTAGGTAAACAAGAGGAATGGCGTCTGAGAAGGCAACAAAAAGACTTCGACACGATCTGGAACAGCTGCATCGAGATCCTTTGCCGGGAATCCACGCAGCCGCTCTTGAGAGCAACATCCTCGAGTGGCACTATGTCATCCGAGGAGCTGTGGCAACTCCATATGAAGGTGAGCCAGACTTGAGGGGACAAATTGGTGAACAGGTGGAATCTATCACGGGAAGCTCTTGTTCCCGGCCGACTTTCCCTTCAAGCCTCCTTCCATCTACATGATAACACCCTCGGGACGATTTCGAGTGAACGAAAGGTAATCCCATTCCCTTGTCGCCACGCCCAGACTTTGTCTCTCGATTTCGGACTTTCACCCGGAATCATGGAACCCCGGCTGGACGGTCGCCTCCATTCTCGTTGGCATTCAGTCCTTCATGAATTCGGAGGAGATCGCTTCTGGAGCCTACAGTGATTCTCTCACTAATCGACAGACAATGGCTCGTCAGAGCAAGCAGGCCAATCTCAGTGCAAGTTCCTTTATCTCTTTGCCCAGAGAAACATGACATCTTTAGAATGCGACATTTTGTCAACTCTTTCCTGCAATCGCTGCAGAACTCCGTCACAGATAAACCAGAAGAAAAGCCATTACAGTCTTGATCAGTAATAGTGCTGCTGAATGCGCATCCTTTCAATTGCTTAAAGGACCTTGCCGGCCAAAAATACGACTTTGGCTTATCTGATAGAGCTCATCGGGCCGACAAAGAAAGTCATTTACACCCTGGGCCGGAAACGTCTGAAAAGGGTCTAAAACCGTCAAAAGAAGCTCGAAATTTGAATTTCGCGCCCGGGATTGTCGGCCAAGGTTTTGGG
>JAQIXL010002166.1:0-14048 GCA_034700245.1 Poikilolaimus oxycercus | reverse complement strand
TCATTGAAAAGAACAAAGCATCGACGCCAGTCGTTGCTGACGTCATTTGTTGTGGCTAAAGAGGTGCCGGTTGGCGTCAACGGCGTCCGGGGATGGAGAAGAGTTGGATTAAAGAAGGCCTCTTCGAACTTGAGAGATTTTTCCGTCACAGAAATTGAGCACGGACTGTCATCACAACGGGATTGAACTGATCTCGTCGACTTCACCAGCTCTTCTCGAAACCTCAACATCCTACATAGTCGTTGTCTTTCCATACCTGTCGAGTTTTCTGTACTTTGCATTAGGGTCCATGGTATTCTTTCCAACTTTTGTTGGATTCATGCCGACCTCCAAACACTTTATGAATCGACATGCTCGGCAATGCTTTCGTAGCACTAAGCACTCTTTTAGAACGAAATTACAGCTTACCGGGAGTCATTTGGCAACTGCCCAACTGTCCGCAAACATAATTTACTTTTCGAAACACTGAATGTCGAAAAAACTCTTTGCAGCCGTGACAACAAGCTACGCCTTCAAACATTGATGAGGAAATCTAGAGGACGCTAACCATAGCTCATGTGACTCGCAATATCACCGCAGACTTTGCATCGGGTGCCAGATATCATAGCGGGTGGGAGAGCTTTGGTGAGCAAGAGCAACTTAACACTAGAAATCAAAAACTGAGGCGGAGAAGTCACCTGGGATGAGCTCTAATCGATTGTCGAATCGAGAGCGAGTGGCGTCATCGCCTCTGTGCCGTGTAGTGGTACACAATGACTCCTTTGATAACGCCGACAGGAAAGACGTGTAATGGCCGCCTTCAACAGAGAAAGTGGGAGAATCCTAACGGTCCACGTGCTCGAAGATTTCATCCGGAAAGACTTCTGTCCACATCTGGCATTTCGACCTTTCTGTGGACGACGTAAGTCCTTTACTGATGTGATTGATCAAGTAATAAATCAAAGCGTCGTGCCACATGCCTTCTTCACGTGGTTTCTGGCGAGAACAACATCAGTCTCCCTTCTCACCCAACCCGAAATACGTTCGCCCTATTTGTCGTTCATTTGTGAAACGCTTCTCTGCTGCGACGTGATGTCCTTCCATCCTGATAATTACGACGAAAGCTTGCCGTTGCAGCGGGCTGCATCGGTATGGATTGCTCAGCCAGCCAACAAATCTTTCTCCGAGAGTCTTATGTTGTCTTATTTTTACCGCAATTTGCAGACCGCATCGCCACATCGATCGCTTCAGAAGGTCGTTCTGTTCAAGTTGGCTGAGAGCGTCGTCGCGAAGAACCAACGCGACCCGACGCGTGCCTACATCGAGGCACACACTTACTGGCCGCCGCCCCTCTTTATTCTAACTGTTTCGATCATTCAAGTCGGTTGAAACATCTGAATTGAGAGTGCATTTCAGGTAGGATTGTTTGTCTACTGGCATGTGACGAGCCCATTTCCACTGGATTGGTTCCTTCATTGTCCCGGATGCCAGAAACTCGTTTCATTCAAAGTGAATGGAACAACCAAATGGGACTGGGAAGACAGTCCTCTCCTCTACGATCCTCAAAAGAAAGAAGAGATTTGGCGCTTCCTCACCGTTGGATTACTCCACCTCGGGTGTGCAACAACTTTTTGACAAAGCAATGAAAGAAAAAAAAAGTAGGAAACAGTTGTTTTCAGCCTGTGGCATCTCATAAGCAACATAACGGTTCAAGTTTTGGTCGGAGTGCCACTCGAGGTTTGCGTTTAGAATGCCCAGACAGGATAGTTAGGTTGTGCATCGGGTTGTTCGTGTCGGATCGCTCTACATTCTTTCAATAATTTTTGGTACTTTCAAAATGCGTAGACCACGCGCAGTTTTCAGGCCAGTTGGTTAGTTATAACGCTCAACCATATGGGCAGGCCGCCGGGTGTTCGGGTGGTGTCTATGGCCTACTTGGAGCGCTCTTCGCCAATCTCCTAATTGTAGGCGCTTTTTTTATTGTAGGCGCTCGAAATATTTCATTTGTTTTCAGAATTGGGCAGAAATTCCATGGCCCAAAACACGGCTTATTCTTATCCTCACCTACATGGGTCTTGAGACATTTACGACAACATGGCTTCCGGAATTTCTGAATTCTTGCCGCAACGTTGCTCACTGGTCGCATATTGGCGGCTTTTCAACTGGTCTCCTCTACGGCACTTTCATTCTTCGCAACGTTGTGGTGAGTATTTTTCTCAAACTAGCCAATCTACGTGTTCAGCAACGACCCTGGGAACGTTATCTTCGGCGTGCCTGCATTTGCATCTATATCGCGGCTTTTGTCGCCTTTACCATTGGAGCAATAATTACACCTCCACTGACAGACGAAGAAATCGAACAACTCCCCAAGGAAACACACCGTTATCATGAAAATGGGACGAGACGATGGTGTGACAAACACGTCGGGTATATGAGTCCGACAACGCTTCTCCTTGAAACTGTTGGATTTCGACCGCCTCGGAATGATTGATAACGAAAATAAATGTTTCTAAGAGATATTAACTAGACGCGCCGTTGCGCAGAGGAAATTGAGGTTTATTTCTGAAGACACATTTTGTTTTGTCTATTTAGTTAAACGAGTCACGCGCCCAACAAGTGTGCAGAATGTTTTCGTTTTTGTTTCTTCCCTTCGTTTGAGAATGCGGCTGCTGTGATCCGTTTTTCTTGCGCTGCCGGCTACGACGAGCAGCTAGTTTGTTGATTCCTAAAACACATGTCGAGCATTTGGTTGTGTACCTCGCCGTCTAATGTTACGAAGAAGATTCTGCTGCTCTTCAGTCAAGTTGTGTTGTCTCACAATTTTCTTTAGTTGTCCAGGGCTCAGGGCGGCGATTTGTTCAACGGTAAGTGGTAGTTTGTTCCTCTTTGCCAGCTCTTCGTCGTTAGACGGCCGGTCTGACCGTCTAGGTTCATTTGGAGCCCCATCTACGTCTTGTTGAACGCTACAAGCGATTGTGGGGAACACGAAAGAAACCTCTCAAGTGAACTTGTTTTTTGATAAAAATACACTGGTTTCGTTCCAACGAGAGTAGTGTCCATGCCGACTTTCAAGCACTTCACGAATCTACACGCGCAACAGTCCGTTCTGAGCTCTGATCGCTGTGTTTTCGGAACAAAAGAGTCCAACTCACCGCGGATCATCGGGCAGCTACCCAGCTGTCGGCAAACGTAGTTTCTCTTTCTCTCGACAGATTGACGGAAGAATAGTCGGCAGCTGTTACAAGACATTGCACCTTTAAGAGAATTGTACGAAGGAGAAGGTGAGATCTCTTACCATACGATCTGAAACGAGCATCATCGTCGCAGACCAGGCATTTTTTGTGACAAGAGCTGGCACTCATTTTGAGACGTTAAAGGGCTGGCTGAAAACTGAATGAATGAAGAAGCATTGAAAACGGCAGAATTTCTGCAGGCTGAAGCAAGAAACAAGACCGCGATTCATCGCTTGGACTGGGCGTGCGAAGACATTGAACGGGCATTGAGTGACAGCCGAGTTGCCCTTTCGTCGATAACGAGACGACTCGGAAAATGATTGTCCGTAGCTCCAGCCAACAGTCAGACACTTTGAACCCACTAACTCTTCACGCCGTGTGCATACAACAGATTGACAATTGCATCTCGATAACTTGTGGCCACTTTGCATAGGTTGTGCATCTAGTTGCTCGTGTTGGATCGCTTTTTTTTGACAAAACAATAATTATAGTGCTAATTGTCTTTGTTGACATCGACTTATAGGAGTTAAGGAGAGATTCGGTAAGTCACTCAGAGCTGAACGAGCCTTAATTTTCGTGAACAAATTGACAAAAAAGTCGCATTTAATGGACAAATACTCATAACTGGGCAAGCATGACTTTCATGAACAATAAGGTACAGCGAATTTCAATAAAACCTTCCAATGTTACAATAGAAGAGAACTTATGTAGATAGACTTGACGGCGTTGAAGAGTTTCTATCAGTTGGGTCAAGCTCCATTTTGATTCCTTTCTTCCTTCGTTGCCGACAACGCCGAGAAGCTAGCTTGTTCATGCCTGTAAAACTCGTCTTAATCATTTGTTTGCTGACCTCGCCGTCTTATTTTACGAATAAGAAGCTTTTGCTCCTCGCTCAAGTTCGGCTTCGCGAGAACTTTCTTCAGTTGGTCGAGGTTCAAATCAGCGATTTCTTCGCTAGATAATGGCAAATGATTCTTCTTTGCTAACTCCTCATCCATTGACCGCCGGCCTGGTGGAAGCCGTGTAATTCTAAGTTGATCTCGAGGCTGAAATAGATCTTTGAAAAGTGTTCTTATGAGCAACAGAAAATCAGCCGGCTCATTATGTTACACCAAAGCGCAGCGTGTTTTAGACCAAAGCTGTTTCCCACAACATACTGCATTGGAGCAATGGGGAAGAGTAGAGCAACGTAATTGCCGAACCTCGCCAACGATAGACGATTTGTCAGTGCCAACTTCGACGGGCGGCGCTGACAATGGGCTCACTGATCTCGGCAACGACGCTACGAGCATTGGTCGCAAGATCGTGGCTGCGGAGCTACCGTCTTCAGCCCAAATCATTCCAGTCAAGGTCATCATTTGATGTTGATATCTTCAATCGAAAATGTTGAATGCTCTTTTTGTGTTTCTAGAAAACTTGTCAAGGTCGTGTTCTTCATTCGAAGTGCGTGACGGGTCAAGACGGCGACACTTTTCAGGAACTTCTGGAGAGTTTATTGTTTTATTGAGGGAAATCGCCTTACTGTGTGGCTTCATTCCAATTTCCAAACACTTCGTGAACCGACAAGCTCGACATTTCGTAATCTTCTCTGAAATTTAGTCTTCGGGTGTAAGCAAAACCATACCAGGAGTTGTCTCACAATTTCCAATCCGCTTACAGTGGTACCCTGCCTTCCTCTGAATTGTCTGGCGAAAGAAGGCGTTACAATCTTCGCAACCCGTTGCGCCTTAAAACTTTGGTGAATGAACAAACAAGTAAACCATAACAATCGCAGCATGCCGAATTTGCCCAAACTAAGCATGTTTCGCCGATTTGTCCTAGCTTCATGGAACGCCTGCAATGCTCGGGCGAGAGGAAATTAATAGAAAAAAGTATTCAAAACAAATCGCTCTTGTTGTCACTCGAAAAGCGCGGCGATCGATAACGTCAGCCAACACACACCGCCACACCCTGCCGACAAATTCGGAGGGGCTTTGTTATCACCGAAACGATTCACAGTCAGCTGGCGACTCGTGAGTTTCTTTTAAAAGTTTGGACAAATTCGCAGCGAACGCTATTGCACGTAGGCACGCCGCTCTGCACTTTTGGGTAAACAGTACGCCTTCCCTGCACTAATTGATGAACGAGTGCGCCACAATGAAACGACAAAACATTGCACCGCATGACTTCTTGAATGGAACGAGCAACAGGAAAGGTCTGTCACCCTTTCTCTAAGTCGTCTTATTGTAAAAGTGTAAGAGTGTTTTGCACTGAAGCAATGAGCTGTCCAGCCAGGATACTCAGAGAGAGTACTTTTATTCTTGATAGAGTTAGCATAGCTCAAACTAGTATGATATGTACGTGAGAGACTTTACATACCAGGCACAGTTACCAGGCACACTTGATATTTACTTACTGTACATGTTACAATTGAGGAGTCTATAAGACTCAAAGCGGCTTGAAATCGCTAGAATCACTGTCTTCCTTCTCTTCTTCCTTCTTCGAGTTCTCTCCAGCTTTGCCCTCTTCCTTTCGTTGTCGACAATGGCGAGCAGCCATTTTGTTCTTGGCTGAAAGCATCAAAATCTGTTTCTCTAAGAGTCAAACCTCTTCGTCTGATTTGATGAACGAGAAGCTTCTGATCCCTGGTCAAGTCATGTTGAGCGAGAATTGCTCTCAACTGTCTGAGGCCCAAATCGGCAATCTGTTGAGCTGACAACGGAAGATGATTCTCTTCAGCTAGTTTATCGTCGAACGAGCGACGACCGCGCTTTGCCGGCTTCTCTTTGTCCAGCCCCTGAAAGGGTTCACTTCGATTCCTTGATTGACCATCCCCGTGAGCGTTCTGTGGAGGCGGGTGATCTGAGAACTTATGGTCGGGACGTGCTGAGCCGGACAAACTGTCAAAGGCACGTGAAACGTGCTCGTGAGACCGACGAGTGTTTCAGTAGTCAGAGGGGAGAGACTCGAGCGCCACCTTTCAAGGTTCAATGAAGAAAGCACCTCGGAAGACGACGCCACACTCATTGATCGAGACGACGTTGTTGCAGACAGCGGGTCGCCGTCGTCATCTTGTGTCAAGTCTATTAGCGGGATCTCTTTCGGCTTCTTCAGCTTCAGTTCGGTCAGTGGATCTTAATTGGCCTTATATTATTGAAAAATCAACGACTGACCTATCAGATCGCCATCAAAGCCTCGCTCTGTCTCCCATGGCTCCTGCTCTTGAACTGTATCGAATAGCGAGAAGCGCACTTCAGGACTGCACGTGCCTTGCGTGTCGCCTACACGCAGTCTGTTGAAAACTTTTTCCATCTTACAGGCATCGTCCAGCCGTTGAGAGCAGACAGCTCTTTCCAGTTCACTGCCATCCGACAGGATCTCGCGTAACAAATCGGCCAGATCTGCCTAGGCGAGATCGATTGCCACTTGAAATCGAGCCGCTTATCAAGGGGTCAAATGAGTATTTGGTCACAATTCGTCAGAGCGTAGGCCAGGTTGGCGGCAACGTGGAAACCATGAACCTACATCTGTGGGCGGCATGGAGGCGTTTGATTGATCGCTTGATCGGACCGAGCCCGAAGACGACGACGTCGAGGCGGTCCCTTCTGGTGCTGCGAGAGGTGGGGGAGGTGGAGGAGGAGGCGTCGCATAAGGTGAAGGCCTACGTGACGGACGCACCTCAGCGTCTGCTGCTGCTGGCCCGGGGCTGGTCGACGTCTTGCTCGTCGCACGTAGGCGGCCTCTCCAAGGCGTCTTCAACCGCCACAAATGAATCGCCCCTCACCCCGCACCGCCTCCACCACGAAGGGTGCGAGTCACGTTCGCACTTTTGCCCGACACCACGACCATACGCATTTTCTTGCCCGTTTTTCTTTCTTTCTGTTTGACAAGGAGGCGCCAACGTCTGGAAAAGAAGGGAGGGAGGAGGGGTCAGACCGAGACCCTCTAGTTTAGAGTTTCTGCGGAACCCGGCGGCAGGCGAGATGCAAACTAACACGTAGGCATCCCGATTGCAGGCAAGAGGCAAGAGAGATGACGCAGCATTCGTGGAAGGAGGGGCGCCCCCTGATACAACAATGCAAGGTGAAGAAGAACATGACGAGTCTGTGCAAAATGGGAAGGCACAAAACTCACGCATGTGCTCGAGACAGTTTCTCGAAGTTTCTCTGTCTATGCCACGTTCTTCAATTTTAGGGGATTTTGAAGATTGCATCATATGATCCCCCATGATACTCCAACACCTTCTGCTTTCACTTTTCTTTGAAAAATCTCAGGAATTTCGAGAAACGTCACGTACAGCTCGATCTCGTGGCGTGGCCTTGAACGCTCGCCGGTCGACAAAGCTGGCGCACTCCGATAAGAAGAAGCGGGTGGAATAGGCAGCCGGCTGGTCCGTCGTCGTGATGGCACCTTCAAGGTCTGGAAGAGGCTAAAAGAGTTCAACAATCAGTCAATGAGAATCGGAAACAATGATGGATAGCTAAAACGAAGAAAAACCACACTCGAGACGAGGCGCCTTCTCGCTCTCTCACACCAATTACCGTTCTTAGGTGGGTGAATCAGAAGGCCCTCTAAAGGGGCGGGCTGAGAAAGGAGCCGGAGGGGGGCGGTCTTGAAGAGGCGAAGGGAGAAGACGCGAGACGGCGTGAAAGTCATCACCCGGACCAGCTGATTGATGCTCCTCGCGTTGATCACCGCCGAATGGAGACGACACCAATTTTGTCATCAGAGTCTCACGTCGAATCTCACGTTTTGCACGTCGCGCGTTCCGAACTGGATGGTCCGCCCACGGAATCGCACGCGCCGAAGACAACGGGCCAATGGAGGCGCGAGAGAGTGTAGGTCACAAAAAGCATGGTCTTGTTCTGTCTTGTCTGAGACCTTCAAGTCTGCACGTAGGACAAATAGATCACTGGTTTTCGGCTTGGCGCATGATGACTATCGAATTAGAATCATTGAATGTTCAACGGTTGAGTGAACGTGATGCAATCGGCGTCTCTAAAAAGATCGCTACACTGGAGGGGGCAGACTGTCAATATTTGTCGCTCTTAGCAGCCAGACTCCTCGTGCTGCGCGACTTGAAAATACAGAGACTAGAAGGAGATCAAACTTTCGTGATTATTCATTCAAATCAAAAGAGAAAGGCACGTTGTTGTTTTGAGTGCATGTCGTCCTCAGCCATTTGTTTCTCTCTCGATTATTTTAATCCTTCGGAGAGAGTGTTACTCGACCTGCGTTGCCAGTTGGAACGATGCGTTTTGTGATTGTCCTTCTCGTCCTCGGTTTGCTCCAAAACGTTTCACCCTTTATGAACGTTTTAGCTCAGGTGAACGATGCTTACATTCGTGGATGCTACCTCACAAGCTGGTCTCACTACGTAAAAGAACCGGGTTTGGCAGTGCTTCAACTAGAAGAAAGTTTTCAGCGACATTCGTGCCGGAGAATTACACCACTGGTCTTTGCACCCATATATTTTTCGCGTTTGCGGGATTTGACAAGAACTTCAAAGCGACGTGAGTAATTCGAGAGGTGCAAGCAATGAATTTCGGAGCTCTGGACGACAATGATCTTCCTGGCTCGTCGGGGCCTGGGATGTACAATCGAACAAACCAGTTGAAGAAACGGGATCCGAATTTAAAGACCTTGTTGTCGTTCGGTGGTGGCGGCTTCAACACGACGCTCTTCAGGGTTTTCCCTACACGGCCAGCAACTAAGAATGATCCAGAAAATGTCCTCAACAGCTGCAAATCGGAAGATCTTCATCACGTCGGCTTTCAACTTCATCAAGAAGTATGATTTCGATGGAATCGACATCGATTGGGAGTTTCCTGCAGCTGCTGACAAGACGAATTTCGCAAATCTCATGCACGTTTGTGAATTTGAGCTATCCACAAATTACTCATAGGAACTTAGAGCTGCTGCGGGTAATAATTATCTCATCACCATGGCAGCAACAAACGATCCAAATATTGTCGATGCCGGCTATGATGTGAAAAGCCTGGCGCCTTCGCTGAATTTCATGAACGTAATGACCTACGACTACTCAAGTCAAGGTTTTTGTTCCCTTTAATGCTAATCCCATGTTTAGATGAGACAACCGAGAATTCACCACTGTTTGCACCGACTGGTGGCAATCCGAAATATAACAGTGTGAGTTGTTTTGCGAAGAGGAATCCATTTCAGGCCTACGCAATGCAATACTACGCCAAGCTTGGGATGCCGAAGAAGAAACTCTTGATAGGAATTGCTGCCTATGGACATGGTTTCACGCTCAAGAATCCCAACAATCACGAACTTTTCGCGCCTGCAACGCCGGCTCCGGCACTGCCTTTCACAAATGAAAAGGGTACCGGAGCTTATTATGAGGTTTGGGAACTTTCTGGAAGACGGTTTTAAGATTTGCCCAATGCTCAGAAACGGAACACGATACTGGGATGCGAAGGAAAAAGTACCCTACGTGGTGAAGGGCTCGTTGTGGTATGGCTACGACGATGCACAGTCTGTCAAACAAAAGGTCTGAGAGAGCTTACATAGAAAATGTCCTGCAAATGAGTTTCGTGAAGAACAACGGCTATGGCGGTGCCTTCACATGGGCTCTCGATCTCGACGACTTTTTTGGAAGATGCGGTTCAAAGTATCCGATCCACTTGGCAATCAAGAACGGATTGGCTTCGGCCTAATGTCCTTTTTTCAAAGCTCTTCATGCCAACGTCTATGATCAAACTTTTTTATTGCTGTGAATAGCTTAGTATCCCAGTTTAAACCGCTGAAAACATCTGCAATGAATTTTTGTACAGTCTGACCCATTTGTATGACTGCTTATGACGAAATGTCTGCTGCACCTTCGGCGGATGAGTGCGCGGGAGTTTTGAAAACAACAAATCAATATTGCCCCTTCCAGTGTCAAAGTGCTAATTGAATGACCAATCGCTACACTTGTGCGACCTGATGTCTTGTGCTGGACGATTTAGTGCCAATGTGTTCTCGCTGGGCTGAAACGCTGTTAAACTTTGTTCGGGCTAAGCCAATGTCTAAGCGAGAACGTGAGGAAAATCGTTTCGAACCTCCAGCCAAGACCGACTCCGATGGTTCTTCCCCACTGAAAGTATTTTCTGATGAGATCGTGGTTCATATCATGCAGCTCCTCGAATTCGCTCACGCATCTCAATTTGCAAGCGTTTCTTCAAGGTAAATCATATTCAACAAACACTTTTCAACTGGTTATAGCATGGCCCAAATTCATGCTCGAAATGAGGATCGTCTTCGACCAAAATATCCGAAATGGGATTTTGTGCCTGGTAAACAAGAGCATATTCAGCTCATCTTCAACTCTGAGGTTTATCTATACTTTCAACTGTTGTATAGGTTTAGGAGTCTGAAGAAGAAGAAGAAGAAGACAGCATTTGGTTTTGCTACTGCTTCGAAGGTAACGAAAGGCATTTCGTCATAAATAGGCCGCACCATGTCAGCCATCGAATAGGCTTTAACCAACTTCGCGGCATTCCGGAATTTGAGCTCGTAAATGAGGAAGTCATCGTTCATATTGGAAGTGTCACCGAAGAGGAGATGACCGTATGGACATGCGATATCAAATACGGCACCAAAGAAAAGGCCATGCCCCTCATTCTTGAACACTTCACGAGTATTCCCACTTGCCTTCTCGTCAACGAACCTTCTAAAGAGCTTTTCGGATGCCTTCCAACAACAAATGTTTCCCAAATCAGATTCCGCTTCAACAAGACTTGCGATTTTAATGCCGATGACTTTCTCGGCCAGATCGAAGCAACTCCATCATTGAAGACATTTGTGTTCAATTCACCCGAGGAGACGTATCGTGGCTTTACAAGACGTTTCTTTGAACATCCAGCAGTTCAAGGACTGTACAAGCTGAATCTTCTTCGATATGTCGAGACCGAATTCGACGATGCATTATTGGAGAAGTTTACGGGAACTTGGCTTGACCTGGATCATTCCCTGGTCACACTCCCAGGTTTGCGAGCGATGCTTGACGCCTGGAAGCAAGACAACAGGATTCCATCATTTAGCTGGACCCTAAACGTGCGCGATTCGCACACGGATACAGCTCCGATTTGGGCACAACTTCTCGACGACGTGGAACTTCCGGGTGGAAATGAGGTGCAGATAGAACGACCAGAAGACAAAGACAACGATAACAAAGATGTGATGAATCGACTGCACATCGCTATCAGCAACTCGTCCGCGACGGTTAAGCGGATTAAATTCACTGGCGAAATCGAGAGTGTGCAAAGCATTCGACTATTCTTTCGAAGGTTTGCAAGAGCAAATGGTGTTGCCATGTGAAAATGTGTTCGCCCCGTTAATTGTGCTCATCTCAAGTGTTACCGTTCTCCTCCCTTCGCCTTTCTCTGTTTTCTCTTACTTGAACACAGAAACTGCTGTAATTTGTTGCTGTAATTTGTTCGAATAAAAGTGAAACATGCAACAGTGCTTTGTCCAAGGTTTGTTTTCACACACACTTGGCAATATTCCGGGGGCTCCGTCACGTTATAACTTCGAGGTTCGTCGCCAAAAAGAATATTAATGAGGAAGCGAAAACTGAACAGACATGCATTTGTAAGCGTTTGTTGGTTCTGACTTCGAGAAGAGAGCATTTCGGACTGGACAGCAAGTTACAAAGAGAAAACAAAGACCTGCTAAAAAGAAGCAAATCATAGGCCAACCAATCCACACATACATATATCCCTCAAATTCTGTGCTAGTTTCCATTTTGAACATCGTTCTCATCAAGTCGACTTGCGTCAATGTTGACTTGGTTTCTCGAAGGCGCTTCGCCAGAGGATTGTGTGTTCTGAAAGAGTTAGACTGCCCAATCATAACACACCGTGGTGCTCAGTTGAAGATCTGTGACGCCGGTATGAACGAGCTTGGTGCCCGTCACCCGCTCGATCCATCGAAATATCGTTCGACGATAAGAACTGATAAACCCGAAGAGAATGATCACATTCGACGTGGGGTGTAGTGAGATCAAGAAGAGCGCAATGCGACCAATTACTAAAAAATATTCCTGATTCTGGTGATAAACCAACACTTCAAATGCTCGTCTTGCGTTCGCAGAGCAATGGTTATGAAAAGCAATGGCAGGACAGCAAAGAAGAATGGGGCTAGACTCTGAAACCGAAGATTTCGAGAAGAAAAGCTGGACAAACATGCGCAATGACTGCACACAGGAAGATGACATGCTGCTTGTACGCCTTCGGAGTCATTACGTCTCGGAGAGTTCGTAAACGTCGCCAACAGAAGATCGAACAACCCAGCAGGATACAGTACTTGCAATTTCACTATTTTTTACAACGTTCGTACAAATTCGATGCCAAGAAACGTGTCCGAGTTGATGAAGATCGTATACCATGAATTCTCTTCGGAAGCCAAGTAAACGGGCTGCGTTTTCAGAATTGGCTCGAGGTCCGGGTATTTCTAAAAAAACACATTTTCATTTAGTCTAAAACGAACATTCAAAAATCGTTTCCGTTCTTCAAGGCCCATTTCTGCTTCGCCCTCAACGATACAAAGCTCTAATGCCGAGAAGAGAGCGTGAGCCAAGACAATGTAAAAGCCGCGATATAGCCAAACCTAGCTTTCGTAGTAACGCTTCTTCTAATTGGAACTTCAACCTGCTGCTTCGGCGTCCCGATGACGTAGGCTCGGTAAATGAAACTGGCCAAAAGAGCACCACACATGGCAACAATCAGGATTGTCAAGATATGTGTGAGAACAATGCCCGATGAAGATCCAAAATTCAAATAGGAGGCGAAGGCCTGACCACGATGAGGATACAAATCTTCTGTGCGACCGATCAAACTTGTAAACGTGTCGAAAAGCGTGACCGTAATCTTAAAGTCGCTCGCAATCAGAATACTGACAACCGCCCTTTACCAGCATTCCCATAATAAAATAGCGATAAACGCCCATTTCAGGAGGCGAACAGAAGGTGACAATGCCGATAGCGAACATATTCAAGCAGAGGCTGATTGTGGCACAGAATACCGTAGCCCCCGCGAGGAAAGCCGCTACGTCCATCTCTCTCAGCTCACGCAACCGAAATGAAACTCATGTCGAGTCCGATTATTTCGCTTGCTCGCTCTTTGCCCTTGTGCAAGAACAGATACTTTTGAGAGCAACCTTGTGCAGTATTTCGTCTGACGCCAACCGAAAACAGAACTTCCGTCTTCTTGTCACACCACTTGAAAGTCAAACAACCTTTGAAGTTCGAGCACCTGCTCGACGACGATCCATCGTGTTTAAAGCTGCAAAGCTTGGCTGACTATTGCAAAGATCGGAAAGCCGGCCTGACGGCACATCTTTGTCGGCGACAGGCATTGACGATTCCCATCGTCGCGTCTCATGCATGACGATGAAGATATCAATGATAACAACAATGGCCTCGGCGTCTGTACAAAGTCTGAAAGGAAACAGCATAGTCATAATTTCGATTGCCTCTGCTGAAAGTATCGGAGCGGCTCATTCGACTATGGGGTTTTCGGGCCCTCAAAAGTCGAGCTTTCGCAAATTGTGTGGGCGTGTGAAAATGTTCGCCTCGTGCCTCGTTTAAAGTGTTCATTTTAGTCTTAAAGTTTTTATCCCTTTTCTGTGTTTTCTTTAACTTGAATACGCAAAGCGTTGTAATTTGTTGCTGTAGTTTGTTCGAATAAAAATGAAACAATGCAACTGTGCTTCTCCTGCCCGAGGTTCGTTTTCACACGCTTAGTTTGACACATTTGGCAATATTCCGGGGGCTCCGTCGCGTTTTGGAATCGAGTTATCTCGCCGTCGCCGCGCACTTCTTCCTCGTCCTTTGAAATTCTGGCCACGTGAACA
>JAQIXL010002165.1:0-14059 GCA_034700245.1 Poikilolaimus oxycercus | reverse complement strand
GAAACATCTCGTTTGTGATCGAGAGACCATGACAACGAAGAATGTGAAGGACGTCGCCGTTGGGCCAAGGTGAGTTCGAGTCCTCGTTTGTAACGATTTGATCACCCAACGGTTTCACTCTTTTCGTAGACGAAACTCAAGACTTTCTGAACCAATAATGCAGACGACTCCGCTGATGAAAAGCCAAAAAAATGTCAATAATGCTCCATGTCTAGGTGACTGTTGACTGTCATGTCTCAGATGAAATCGGGAGAATCATCAGATGAGGAGATTTTAGTCGAATGACACTCAACAAATGGACTTCCTATGAGTACCAGCAACTGAGTGCAGCGGCCATCCAGCGCCAGGCGATGAACCCGCGACTCAAGAATTTCTTGGCCAACGCCCTTCCAATGCGAGTTTCTTGAAGAGATCTTTCTCGTGGTTGTTTTATCGTCGATCCCTCTCGGTCCAGTTTTGGGAGAAGAACGGGGCGATGCAAAGAATGTGCAGATGCTCGAGATTTCGGGGTTCCCTGGGGAAATGCTTTTCCTGGATGCCGTGCAAGGAAAGAGAATAGAGACACGGATGGTGGATGAAGCATTGAAGCTCCCTCTACGAGGGAGTGCACTTCACGGATCTCAAATGCTTTCCGATACAGTTTTACAAAGCAAACCTAGAGGTTCACAGTTTCGAATTTATTCTATAATCCTATGAAAAAATTCATTCCCAATACGGGCTGGGCTTCATTTCGATTACCTTTTCTTTATTTGCCAATCACTTTGCGGTTGCAGCTTTTTCGGAAAAGTCTGTTGATGCTCTCTCGATGTTAAAGCAATCACAATATTCCTTTCTTACATCATTGAATCCTCTTGCAGAATGGAGCGCGAGATCGAGGAGAACATCTTGCGAAGTAAGCTTCTTTGACTTCTTCCTCTTCCACTGTGAATAAAGCAAGAGACAATCGCGTTTATACCAGACGTTGAGGAAACCGATTTCCTTTGGCTTCTCGAGCATCGAGGAGAAGAGAAAGGAAGACTGACACTTTTCAGGCAATCAAAGGCAATGTCACCGACCATTTGGGGGAAAGAGAGACAATTCAATACTTGACTAACACCGTAATCTTTCTAGAAGTAAGATCTCATTGCAGAACAGAAGATGACCCGTAGAGGAAACTCCCAGTCATTGATTCATGGACTAGATTATGAAGAAAAGGAGAAGAAGCTCGCCCTCTCACATCGGTCGATCCATCTTGATGAAGTATATCAACCAGTATCTAGAAGACTTCTGAGAGGGGAGGAGAGACTCACGTCAAGTTGAAGACGAGGAACGAGAGAGGGAACATGATCATCGAGCAACGATCCACCTGAAGGGAAACAATTTTTGACCGCGACATCGCCGTTACATATTGAATTCGTGTTCTCAGATCAATTTGCTACCCACTATTCTCTTCTGGTGGAATCTAAAATAGCATTCTTGTACAATGGTAACTCAAGTCCTTTGTGCAGTCCCCCTTCTTTCATCTTTCTTCCTTTTCGACTTCGATCCCATCAGAGGTGGAGGGGTGTCTCCCCTGAATGGAGCTTTCTGTTTTCGTGCAGAACGACGTTTTCCGCGTTTTTCCCACCGCCGTCGTGGCATTATTTACGCTTTTGGAGGAGAAGGAGGAGTCTGTCGAAGACGCGTCTCCTCTGCCCGAGAGAGGGGCTTCTCCCCTTCTCATTCAAAGAAAACGCCAAAAACCGAATTCCCCGCCAGCCAAAGCCACACGCGTCAACAGAAAAGCAACGGGCTTTGTTGGAGACGAAAACGAATTTGGTCGAGGTGAAACATTTCTTCGTCTTCTTACTTGCACAGAGGTGATGGTGAAGTCTCGATCGGGCGGGCAAAGGCGGTTCAAACACCGAGACACAGAAATCCACCAACGAGATCGTCGCACGCGATTCGCCCCTGAAGGACCATCGCCCGGCGACTCGTCGTCGTCCATCTGAACTTTCACGTTGCCGTTTCAGTGGGAGTATTTTTAATTTAGAGATATTTGGGCGCAATGGAGTGAGGACTGGGTCATCGTGTTCAGTTGTTCTGTTCAGATAGCGAACCTCTTCGATGGTGGTTTGTGCCTGAATCTGTCCCTTGTTCTGATGGACGATCGTGTTGGAAGAGTCGCCTCCTGCTCCCTCAGCCACAGCTCCCCCACCGCCCTTGGCAGCAAAGAGTAGCCGTTTCCGAAGATCGCCACCAGCTCCGCCATTCGCTCGCGTCTCTTTACTTCTTGTCTTTCTGAAAGAAAACCTATTGAAGACGCCATACATTGAATTTGCACAAGGTCTTGTCCCTAAGTTGAAAGTTCAAAACCGCAAGTCCTCAGGGAGCACCCAGAATGCTTGTCCTCAACAACAGCCGCTCGCTGATAGATCCGATTTCGTTTTTGCTCTGCTTTGTGCCGTCTTCTCTTCTCTTCTCCTCTTACTTACTTGAGCCCCCCTCCTCGGCACAGTTGCCAAGAACATCAGTCACCCGAGACGAAAATCACGACGGTCATCAAAGTACCGTAACCCACCGAATCTGGTTGAGCCAGTGACCGAGGACCTTGGAGCCGATCTGCCTCTCGCGTTCCCATCTGCAACATTCTCTCCTCTCGACACTTGATGGACGCTCACCTATTCAACTGACAGACGATGGCCAACTCGACGAGGGTGCAGAAAATAAATATCACCTGAAACACATCAACGTCGGGTTGTGGTTCCCTTGAGTTCCGCCTTGCACAGAGAGAGGGAGAAAGGAGTTCTTGAAGGGAGCCGAAGGCTTTGAAGCGAGGTGGTAATAAATTCGAGGGTTTTGGTTGTAAAGAGAACGGATTTGCCTTGGAGAAGTTGGAAAAAGAAGAAGAAAGAAGAAGAACGACGGCCCTCGGCCATTTTGTTACCGATTAGCGACCACATGTCAAGACGCACGCCACACTAACCACTGAGACCCCTCTCTGCCCCCTCAGACATGTCTTAACTGCACTCTTTGGTCGAGGTAATGAAGGCTTTCGAAAAAGAAAACGGGGCAGACTGTGTGGAACTTCACTGTTGTCGGGTTTGCGCTAATTTGTCGGGGAGAACAGCGAGTCCATTGGCAAAATGATCTTCCCAAACTCAAATTTCAAGTATGAAACCGCGGAATGACTTACAGAGAAGATCATCCAAACATCGAGGCACTGAAATCATTCTCTTGTTTCCATTCTCTTGGCAATTATTCTTGAAAGAAAAAAAGAAGAAAGGCGTACCTTGATATAGCTGACACGAGGTAGATGGCGAAGGACGTTGCCGAATTGGAAAGTGAGGGCGAGAAGGCTCGACACACCCAAGGTGATCCTGCACTGTCTCTCAGAGATTGGAGGACTCACCTAGCGGAGACTGAGCGAACATCGAAGAAGAAGCCGACCCAAGAGGAGATGACTGTCAACTGGAAGACTTCAATGAGAGAAGAGGGGAGAGAGGAATACCGAGGTCGGGAAGTAGGACTGGAAAAGGTAGAAGCCGTATCGTCGGGCGAATGTGAATTTGACCTGAAAGCGGAGTCGGCGGTTTCAGGTGTAATATATAAGCGTTCCACTACGAACAAATAATTGTTTCTTCCAGGATTTCGTTTACAATTCGATTTGACCCCTCGTTGTTTTTCCTTTCTCTTCCGCTGTTTCTCGGGCCAAAAGGTGCAGAAGCGTGCGATTTGCCGCGAAGCAAAAGACATGAAGTTGTCGAGAGTGATTCTCTCGACGTGGAAGTGCGGCGTCCCTCCGTCTCCCCGTGTCCCTTGGTCGACGAGGCCAGTCTGTTTCAATCACCGCCTCGCGTTCCTTTTGCTCTCTCCCTCTCCCTCTCTCCTCGACGACGAGGGGACAGACGGCGACTCGAAAGCAAATCTGCGAGAAGTTGCCCCCTTCTCGGAGTCGCTCTTTCCCTTCTTTACACGCGACGGCCAATCTGATTTCTGACGAGGGAAGAGAGAGGGGGAGAGGGGAGAGGAAGAACTTCACGGGGGTGGAAGTCCTCCGTGTTCCCTCTGCATGGCTAGGGCAAGAGAGAAACAATGCAAAAGATGAATCTTTCAGGTTTGCTCGTTGGACGTCAGATTTTGAAGGTCAAATGTGCACTAAAACAGCTTGGGGGATAGCTGTTTCAACTTCGCATAAATTTTCGGAATCGCTGTTTATTGTTACTACGACCCACAGAATCGGCGGATACGTAAGTTACCCGCGGCGTATCCGCCGATTCTGTGCGGCCTTGTTACTACCGTGTAAAGCTGTTGGTGAAGGCAATACGAGGAAGATGCGACCAACCTTTGCCTGATCCCACTCGCCATTTGGATACTCGAGTCGCTGATGATCCGTGGACCAGCCGATTAGGTCGAAATCCGGTAGCTCCACCTGGATTTCCTGTTTTGGAGATTCTTCATAAGGAACCTTTTCCATCATTGTTATAGGCGTGGAATGCCATTGTAAGCGGACTTCGTCCACGTTGAAGGAGTAACTCTCGAAGACGATTTGACATTGAATCGAGTCGAAGGGAAACATCTTCAAGTCCATCTTGCAAGGCGCCTTCACATTCAGTCTGAAAACGTCTCAGTTGAAGACTCTTCAAGAAGACACTCAAAGCACGCCAGTGGCGTGGCACTAATCGCGTGTACCCGCCGCCTCTTGAAGAAGACTGACGCACTCGAGGCGTCGCCCTCCCTTCTTCCGCTTCTTTTGTCACGCAAGCAGAATCCCCCCTTGAAGAAACTTCGGTTTTGAGGAGATTTCGAGGTGTTTCAAGTTCGTGAGGGAACCTTTGATCTTCCCTTTTTCTGTCAGTCGCGGGTTGAGGCAGAGAACCCAGAGCTGCCCGCCCGTCGCCCCCGCCGGCCTTCCAACTCAGATGAATCGGGTCAATCACGTCGGAATATTTCATTGCCTTGCTCGCTATGGCGAAGTTCGAAGAGCGAGTAGAGAAGGCTCTGCACTTCTTGAATGGAGGAAATGCTCGAGAAGGGCAAGGACGCTTCTTGAAGAAGCAGAAGACCCCCGAAAGTCGTCCAGCAAAGTGGAAAGAGGACCCCGTCCCCTGAAAGATGCAAGAGCTCCTCGTCGTTCTGCAGAGATTTCGCGGCGGCCACGCGCCTGCCCCCTTTCTCGTGTGCCAGAACTTTGTGTTGCAATCGCTTCTCACTTCACAAACGTGAAGATTTTCAGCTTTTCTGATGTGTCGACCTCTGACAGGTTGAAGAAGAAGAGAAAGAAGAGAAAGAAAGCCTAGACGTCCCTTGTTTTGCTGTGCAAATGGCTTAGTGGCTAAAGGAATGGGCAAATTGCGTCACACTTCGGGGTGGAGGTTCGATCCCCCTCCCTCCGACGGCGGCACTTCAAAACGTCGACCAAGCGGGGGTAAAGCAAGTGCATTGATCATTGCGGCTCGCGCGACAGAAGAAGAAGAAGAGCGAGAACAGGTGACTGGCGGGAACAACACCGAGTGAAGAGAACAAGTGGCTGCATGTTTTGATATCGGAGGTTCGATGAATAGAAGACTGATTGAAGAAAGAGACATAAAGAAGAACAAACCGAAAATTGCTCCAGACGAGGCCGTGTTCATAGAGAATCACAAAGGTGTTTTCACTTGGCGAGCTGTGGATCGAGGCGTCCTTGCTGTTGATGATGCCTTGAATGTGGGAATTGAGATGGAGAGATGCTTACAAGTGTCCGGAGTCCAGATCTTCTTCCGGAAATCGCTCTTCAATGTGATGTTCGTGGTACAGACGTTGAGATGTTTGAAGGAAAGTCGTGGGTCTTGCCAGATCTCGCTGTACATAACGTCCAGGGAGAAGTCGGCCGTGATCTCGGAGATCCCGGACACACCCTGGAATTCGTCGTTTCAGCTTCTTTATATCAGAAATTATTTTTTTTGGGCTTTGTTAGTTTTCGGATGTGGCTACGTTTCAATCTTCATCCAAGCGTTGTAAAGCATTACAGATCTTCGCTTTCTCCCTTTTGTAGTCATCTAGAAGACGGAGCTCGTGCCGCATGTCCCCTCAGTGGAGAAATGAATGAGAGTGTTGAAAAGGGCGAATGGCCTTCTGTGAAAAGGCGTGAACAAGCAGAAGGAGTGAGAGTCCCCCGAGGAAGGACGAAGCAAAGCACGTCGTTGGTCGAGAGGCGCGAGAGTCGTTAGCACGTCCCCCTCTCCCCCTCTCCCCTTCCCTCGCCGGCGTCCTCCCTCAAAAGCCCAACCTCGCTAATGTGTCCCATGAGGGAGTCCAGACGTTTTTTCTCCCCTTCAACTGAACACAGAGAACCGCGTTCTTTCGCGATTTCGAAAACACCACATTCGGGGGTGGAATAACAGACTGGGAAGTTCCGGTTTCGGGATGAGCGGATATGTTAACTGAAAATTTCCACTCAATAGTCGGCCGAAGCATGACAGATTGAAAAATTATGGGATAGTTCGGAAACACTTAGAATTGTTTTTCAAAGTCGCCAGGCAATCAGTGGTTTCTTTCTCTTTGCATATCGAAGACTGCTTGCAACGGACAATCCTTGGGAGACCCAGGATTCGAAGAAAACGGATCGTTGTTGCTTTAGATAGCAGGCAGAAGTCCGTGACTTTATCCCCGAGTTCTTGCTCTCGCACTCGGCAAGTGCATCATCTATCGGATGTCGAACAAGTGTTATGTGTAAAACGCAACTGAAGAGGGTTTCCGATTTCTGCCCTCATGTCTTTCTCCCTCTCTCTCCCTCTCCTCCCCACAGACTTGTCGACAGATCACCGAAGGCCACCCACGAGGCCTCTCCCCTCCTCCTCCCTCTTCCCCTCAAGACAAATCATCTCCCTCGCGCTCCTCTTGAAACCTCTTCTGCTCGTCGACCGAAAAAAGGGCGTTGCAGCCAAATCCGTCGAGCATCAAATTTCCTTCTCCGTAACTTATTGATCCTCTTCTTCCCCTTGAGAGAGAAGAAAGAAGAAGAGAGATGATGGGAACACGGGCTGAAACAGCTGTTGGCGCCATTCCCGACTGATTGGATGAGATGTGGTCAGAAGAGGGGGAAACCCAGGCGCAGAGAGGTTTCAGAGAGAAGCCTTCACTTGCCTGTACATGCATCTCGATTGTGACATTCACTCCATCGGCCTCGGGCAACAGATGGATGTCGTAGTCCTTGAGAAGGGAGTCGATGATGTTGCCGAGGTTGATGGAATTCCTTGAACAGCGACCACTTCCCGTTGCTGCTGCGGAGGTCAAGGAGACCACGATGGAGAGGACGACGAAGCTGTGAAACGTCCTGAATGTGTTCCTTTGAAGTTATTTTTTCTTGCTTGATGACTTGTTCTCAATGAATATTCAGAAGGAAAGCTCTAAGGTGAAACTACGAATATAGTGCTAGTCTCTGCTCAAAGCTGAAGTGGAAGAGAGAGGGGGTTTGACTCGAATGCGTTGGAATGCTTGAGAAGTGTGGTGGAAGAGGGACGAGAAGGTCGAGACCCCCACGTCCTCTTCTTCACTCATCACTATGCAATTGAGCGGGAATTCCGTCTTTCCCCAGAATTTCGCTTCCTCTTCCGGCCGCGTGGCCTCGGAGAGGACAAAGACCCCCGACGAGTTTGAAGTGAGAAGAAGAAGGTGAAAGAGACCCTCGGGACGTGATGAAGAGACATGACTGCATTCTTGTTGTTGCTCCAAGGAGAAACTCGATCAGCCCGTCGTCATTCGTTAGAAGAACTGCGGGGAGAGACAACCTGAAAAGTCCTTTGAGAGAAGGGAGATTATTGTTTGAAAAGGAGGGCAACACGTCAAGAAGGCTTTGAAGTCGACGAACAACCAATGCCGAAAGCGGCAGCAATGAGACAAATAGCTTGTCAAACTCATATACTGAAATCTGAAACCGCGATTCGTCACGGAGACCATTGAAATTTTGCTCCTTCAAACTTCGGGGTTCAGAGGTTCGCCGAGGGATTGGAGAGATGCACTCCTCCCGTGTCTGTTTGCCCAAACCCAAGGGGCGAGTCCTCAAAAAGGACGTAATAAGGATGGAAAAGCTCCCTCGAATCGGTTTCAGACTCTCTCCCTCTCTCCTCTATGAGTGAAGAGAAATTTCTCGCTGCTTGATTCACGTTGAGTGAGAGAGAAAGAGAGACAAAATTCAATCGCGTCGACGCGGAAGTCTTGAGAAGAAGACGAAGCAGAGGGTGAGGTGAGACCGACGGGCCACAGGTCGCCGAGCCCTCGTCCCTCTCTCCTCCCTTGCCAAGCTAGAAAAAGCCCTCCCCGACGCAGATGTGTTTCAGGTGTGATGTGCATCTGTGCTGCCGGCTCTCAAATGTCACAAAGGTGAGAAGAAAGACGAAAAAAGATCGCGCGTCCGACGAAACAAACGACAATTGGCGGCGACTCTTGAGTCCTCAAGAGGACGTCTGACGCGATGGCTTGAGACTAAGAAGCAAAAAAGAAGAAAGACGACGGTGGAGTAGAAGGGCTCATATATCCTTCTGCTCCTCCTTCTCCTTCTCGACTTGTGCCTTCTTCGTCTTCTTCTCCTTCTTCTTCCTCAAGAAGACGATGAAGAAGCAACTGAAGGGAGGGGGACGAGCGGGTGAGTTCTCACATTCCTTCGCTCTAGTGCTGAATCTCGTCCCTCTCTCTCCCTCTCTCTCAACTCGGGGAGGTCTCTGTCGGAGGAAATATCAGAAGGAGTAATAAAACTCGAGTTCTTCAGCTGCGAGACGAGCTAGGCGAACTCCTCTCTCTCTCCAAGAGCTTCCCCTCGCGCAAGAGCTCGTTCCAGAACGAGAGGAAGTTTTCTTGCTTATAAGTCCGAAACATTTCAGAACACCTGGAGGTTTTAGAGAACCTTCAGAGAGATTTTGAGCCAGGAAGAATGGAATGGAATTGGAAGACAACAGGAAGAAGATCCGAAGACCAGAAGAGGAGGAGAAGAGAGGGGAAAGAGATACCCCGAGAGTCGGTCTTCAGTGGCTACGGCCGACCTCGAAAGCCTTCAGAAGACGTGAAAGGAAGGAAGCAGAGAAGAGACGGGCGGTTTGTTTGCAAGGGAGTCTCAGGTTCGCTTTTTTTCTAGACAAAGAGGACAACAAGAAGAAATGTGGGGATAAAGTCTGGGAGTGACATAATCTTCAAGGCATAAGCAGCAGACATGGCAACAGAGGGTCGAAGAGCGATGCGGAAGGAGCCGGACTCCGCCCTCCCTTCCTCGGCTGAGGGGAGGAGGAGGGGAGGAGGGGAGGGAGGACTCGACGGAGGGGGCGGGAGCACAGCGGCCAGCTGCTTCAGTCAGCCACAGGAGGAGTTTATGATTGCCAGGGGCATGTCAAGCAAGGTGACGGGAGGGAGACGGCATTCCGCCCAGGAAGTGGCAAGAGGCTCAAGTGAAAAGAAGACGGAGTGAGAAGGGAAAACGTTGTCGAAACTCGAGGTTCAGAAGAAGAGAAGGGAAAGAGGGGGTCCTTTCGCCTGGAAGGAGCGAGTATGCATAGGTAGGTGGGAGAAAGGTGGACACGTTGAAAGAGTGAGTGAGCAGGTGGTCTGCAACATTAGAAAACGTTCTTTGAGAACACTCAATAGCGTAGCTAGAAATGGAGAAACTGGGAAAAGCCCCGAGGTCAGAACTGCTGAAGTGATGAAACAAGAGAGCGGCCAATTTGGTACAGCAGCTGAAAAAAAAGGTTTTCTGCCGTTTCAGAAGTGCTCTGAAAGGATGGCATCTCAACTTGTGATAATTCGTGAAGGATCGCGTCATTCGCAAAAGCTGTACATACGTCGATGGTTCAAGTCACATGGGAGTATTGAGGGTTTGGTTTGACTGCGTCAAGGAGCAGAGATCCCCGACTACAAGTCTCAATTCTATTACGAAAAAGTCGATTGAGAGGGATAACGACTTTCTGAGGACACAGAACTGGCACCACCTTTCAAGGTCTGAGGTTGCACGTCGAGAAGAGAGAAAAACTCTCTTTGAGCTCATTTAGGCTGAGAATTGAGAGCTCGACGGACTTTGGAGCTTTTCTCGCTAGAACCCCTCACCTCGCACAGACAACGGAATGCCTAAAGAGGACACGGCTGCAGGAGAAAAACAACACAAACATGGGACGCCTAGACTTTCGCAGACGTCTTCAAAATCGTCTTGAGATCTTTTAGTCTTTGGAAAGGTCAGTTTGTGAATATCCTTGAAGATTCCTGGAGAAGTTCTGGATGAGGAAAACTTCGACGTAGGAGAATTCTCGAACGTGGGAGCCCGGCTGTCTACGCACTTCTGCACGGAATACTCGAAAGAGAGAAGGAGACTACTTCGATGCCTCTCCCTGTGGTTCAAGTTAGAAACTGGCTTTTGACCCTGCTCACATCAGGCGAGGGGGGTTCTCAAAATCGGACTTGAAATATTCCCAGGGGTTTGATCGAGCAGAAAGTGCATAAAAGAGACTTGTCTGGGAACTGTCTACTACAAACTCTGACATGTAGTGTTTTGATGTGAATCTGATTAGGAATCTGAGGAGAGAGGGAGATGGGAGAAGGAGCAGGGCGAACATGGCCAAAGCAACGAGAAGATCGAGGTGTGGAATTGGAGAGGAATCTCTCATGAGATGCAAGAGAAGAATCTCGTGCCTCCCAGCTTGTTGCCCTTCAAGTCTCCTTCTTCATGCAACCTTTCGACTTTCAACGGAAGAGGAGCATTTCAGTTTTTAGAGAAGAAGACGTTGGAATGCACATGAAGACTTGCAGAAAACGAACCATGGAGAAAAAAAAAACACGCACGCAAAGGTCGGCGATCGGAAGAACTTGCGCAACACTTTGCTCCCATTGACCCCGAACGCTCGAAACTGCGAATTCACTGGGAAATGCGAAACATTTGAGTTGGGCCAGCGTCAGACTTCAGAGGCGAGGCGGGCCGATTCGAAGGAACGCCCTCACTTTGATGCATCCGTCACGGCCGTCAGATGACAGATCCCTTGACGATCTCCTGCATTAGTAGAGTACGATAGTGAAACTATGCACCTCCACAACTGATTGTAAGCTTTACGAGCAGATTTGGGCATCCCGCAACTTATTGCATCACGCACGTAAGACACTAGCTGTAGTGTTTGTGAAACTGCTGGCTGGTTTTGACACTTTCAATTTCAGTAAGCACAAGCTTGATTGAAGAAACAGAGAAAGATTGCTGCGCAGTCAAGTCAGCAGAAGCTTCTTGTTTAGGAGACGTTCTTTAGAGCTTCTGCGATGCTCTCATGATCATGAATAGTCTCCTCTCGTTCATGCGAGTCCTTCCCCTGCAATCTGCCAGAGGTGGCTCTTCAAACGCTCAGAGCGAAATTCGCGCGCACGAATTGCTCAAATTCTGCGCGCGCGCGCGCGCGTGGTAAAATTCGCGACGGCGCGCGCGCGGCTGAAGACGAGAGAATCTTTTCGACGATAGTTTTGTCGGTGGCTTCTTTTGTCATGTTTCACATGTTTGCGTGTGTATTCGTCAGTCGAATGGCATCGTCTTCAGGTCCACAGAGAGCGCGGGCGCCGCCGCTCGTCGCGCAATGCTCACCTCGCGCGAGTCCTTCATCAAAGAGCAGGTTGGTCATCGTGCCCTAGTTTCTTGCCTCGTGTTTCTTTCTTCCTTTCAACTGGTTCACTGAAACTGCTTGCTTTGCTAAATTGTTCTTTTTATGACTATCGAGATAAAACGCAGCGTAGCTTTCCTCGTTCCAAATATTGCGAAATTGATGACAAATCAAGGACTAGAGAGGTTTCAGCTCGAGGCCGTCCACAAGGCGCTCACGAAGCAAGAGGTGCCGCTGAAGCCGAAGCACGCGCGACGCATCATTGTCGGCACGCATACGGAGAAATCGGCGGGCGTCTTCTGGAATGCCGTCAATCGCATTCAACTCGAGAAGAACCCGGTTCTCACTTGGAAGTTCTGCCATCTACTACACAAGCTCATCCGCGATGGTCACCGGCGTGTGCCCGAGGAAGGCGTTCGATTCGTCTCTAAAATACAGGTGAGCGTCACTTCTTTTCTCGTTCAGATCCTTTTTATATCTGCAAACAATCTGTCTCTGTTCGTCACTGGTGTGATTCACGAAAATACACCTTTGCAGAGTCTCGGCCAATTCTGGCAGCACCTTCACACGTCGGGTTACGGCATCTGCAACACGACGTATTGCAAGTTGATGATCGAACGGCTAGAGTTCCACAAGCGGGTTCGTCAGTCTTCTTCTTTCTATGAATCAACCATTGTTGACTTTGCCGCCGAAAGCCGCGACAGATGTTGTCTTTTTACGGCGTGAAAAGGTTTTCTTCACGTTAGAATTTTTGAGGAGAATCCGTGAAGCGCGCACTCTATGACAGTTCTCTGACACACTACACACGTGTGTCTTGCAGCGCGAGTGTCGATGAATCACCTTTGTGTGCACTACTTGCTCGCGCAGACTCTTCAACGATTTTTTGTCGTCAAGTCTTAAAGCACACTTGCAAAAGTAGTGTAGCGACTTTTTTCTCTTGCACAGATTACGATGAAAGACAGCCCAGGGGGCCTCACGACCGTTCCACAATTGTTGCTCAAATGGTTCACTTTGGAAGCAAGGGGAAATCGTTTTAAGCTGAGCTCCCGGCTTTCCTGGGCGGCTATGAGGGGCTGCCGCATCGAAAGGTGCACATTCTCCGACGAGTCTCCCCTTTGGCGGACAGAGCAAACACCCGAGGCGAATCCACTATTCACACAAGTCCCTCCTTCTTCTCTGTCTCCTTCTCTTCCCCGCGTCCCGGGCATCCTCTTCGTGTTCCCAGCTTCGTCACTAAACTTGAAAGAGAAAAACAAATAAAAACGAAATCAACAGAAGATTGGAACGTTGATTTCAGAATCCCACGTTTCCGGGCAACTTGAACATCAACGACAGTCAACTACGGACGCTTCAGTCGGATGTGAACAATGCCTACGAGCTGAGCATCGAGATGTTGGACCAGATGGACGCGTTGCTCGCTCTCCAGGCAAAGGGTGAGCGGTCATGTGCTTTCGTGTGTATGAGGAGGCGCCGGGGGTGTTTCGCCGGCGGTGTTGCGGGTTATCAAGAGGAGCGCCGAGTTCCACATGCGACGGGTGTGGGGAGGCGACGTGGATGGAAGGAAGCGAAAGCAATGGAAAAGGCGAGGGCTGATAGCAACGCCACAAGCTCTCGAGGGACCCATTTATGTTCATGTTCGATGAGCATCCAACAGACAAGTTTCCCTGAAACTAAATAAGGCGACTGTTTGAACCTTAAATGCGGAAATGAAACAGCAGATGAAGAAAGATTTTTAGTGTACGATACGATGGAGAGTTTGCGCTGGAGTTCGTTGGTGCCGCAAGGACAATGCCTGCTCGCTCCGCTCATTCTCGTTGTGCTTGACACAAGCAAATTCTACGATTACCTTGTCAAGGTTTTCGAACCATTACTTGGCATCAATATCGGAGTTGCAGATCATCTTCAAATTGCATTCGACTCTCTCGCCGGACACTCTTCATGGACATCGCGAGCGCTTCAACACGATCTTCCGCAAGACGAAGCAGTTCTATGAGTATTCGAGTAACCTGCAATACTTCAAGTACCTCGTGTCTATTCCGACATTGCCTGCTGTGAGATCCGATTGAACTAATCTGAACACGGTTTAGTCAGCACCGAACTTCCTTCAAGCGTCGGATTTGGAGTCTTACCAGACTCCACATGCATATCTTCACGACGGTGCCTCCGACAGCCCCGATGATGGTCGTTCGGTGGCGGAGGAGTCACTCGTCGACCTAGCCGCTCCTCAGACACCGGCACCGTCTAGGACACCAGAACTACCTGATCCGAGGTTTGCTCTCAAATTAGGCTGCAACTCTTTAATACAAAATATCCGATAGAATCAGAAAATGGGGCATAGGGGCGGAAGTTGGGAAAGTCGATGTCTCCGATTTCTGCCATTTTTGGATATGTTATAGAGCTCGACGAGCTGAATCGAATGCGCTTTGAGCCGATTCGAAAGAGTGCATCCTGTCCGGTATACGGTAGTTTTTAGTTTCAACTACTTTAATTAAAAGACGGCACTGGTCGCA